>JABCKK010015844.1:64693-348343 GCA_018221785.1 Calocybe gangraenosa
TCTTCTTACGTACATCATATATGGACAAGTAAGCCTGGCTTCACAGACATGCTCGTACCTCCTGATTCTTTCAGCAGCTCTAGAATTGCGTCGCTAGCAACTCGGCTTGTCGAACCTAATCACGCTCGTCGACATAGAGGCTCTGAGGACGAGGATGACGACGACGAAGCTCTCTTCGCAGAACTAGAAGCTGAGATAGAAAACGAAGGCGATGCTGCGCTACGTGAACACGGCCTGGACACTATTAGAAGAGAGTGAGGTACTTTCACCTCCTCTCATCTTCTCACTTGGCTTTTCTTGATAGCTGACCCTTTTTACATGTAACAGAATGGCACGAATGCAGGCGATGAGGGAAAATGAGCATGGCCAATACACGGAGATCCAGGATGAGAAGGAGGTCGTACGTGTAACCGCGTGGGTTTCAATCGTTGTAAGCTCCAAGTTCAGTCTTGACAAGAAGCAACACCAGACATGAGCCGAGATGCGTGGTTCATTTCTATCACACAAATTTCAAGCGATGCGAAATTATGGACAAGCACCTTGCTGTAAGCCACAGAACCAGTTATCAAGAGTCAAGTTACTCACGATCCTTTAGGTCCTCGCAAAGAAGTATTTTTCGACGCGCTTTTTCCGCGTTTTCGTGGAAAATGTACCCTGGCTGGTGGAAAGACTAGGTGTCAAGGTTCTCCCATGTGTGATATGTTTCGTGGACGGCGTTTCTAAGGATAGGTAAGGATCGGCTTTGTCACGCAATCCGTACTCATCATTAGTTATCCAACTATCTAGACTTGTTGGCTTTGAGGAACTTGGAAACACAGACAAATTCGAAACAGCTGTTCTAGAGCTAAGACTGTCATCATGTGGTGTGTCAAAAGGAACACCGTTCGATAGATATTCAATATTGACCAACGAGGTACAGGTGTTGTGCAAAAGGCAAACAGTAACATTAAGTTCGGGCCTGTGTACAGCGTAGCTTCTCGGCGGAACGAAGACGAGGACGTCTTTGATTTGGATGATTGAGATGATGGATTTCTCTCCTTCCATGCAATTACTTCACTCATGTATAGTAAATGTATCTACACTCAAAGGGAATGCCCCGATCAGTTATCATGATGGCTTCGTACAGAATACAACGTAGGACAATTGATAATTGAGTGCTGCAAAATATCCACTGGCGTTCTGACATTCTTTACAAGATCAGCTGTAATGGAGACATTAAATGACTGAATCATGAAATTGTCACTGATATGACTAACAAGGGCTGTACGACATATCAGCATCCGAAATCTTAATCAAGTTGAAAAACATGCCTAGATGGCCACCAACCACGGGACGGGCGCGGAATCCCTCAGGTCCACCATTGGTCGTTTCGTACCAATCTCCAAAGGGCTGACTGCTGAGTCCATCGGACGCATACTTCTTGACGGAGCTAATGAACAAATCTCGAGTAGAGGTATCAGTGACAATGCCTGCAGTCCATATCTCCCAATCTATACGTTGTTTCAAAGAAGATACGTGAGTAAAGATCCAATAATTATGAGTACTATTAAAACCTGTCTTGGTGTACGTGTGGCTGGGTAATCATCAGAAAGGTAGTGTGTTACGAACTCTTTACGAAGCTTACCGAGTGTCCAAGGGTACACCAAATGGTCCTACGGAAATATTTCAGAGACGTGATGAGGTGGAAATGACCTGGCTTACGTGCAACCGTTTTATACCATGCCGTTTCTTGAGATGTCGGAACATAAGATAAGCATCCACGAAAGGAGTAAAGCAATATGTACGCATGCTATATATTGACGCTGGGAATAGATTCAACCGTAACAACTTATCTGCGTATAAGTTGTAGGATAAACCCCAGCTGGAAAGATAGAGTTCAAACCGCATTTTGTTAGAAAGGAAAGATGGCCTACCTTGCGTTATCGCCGTACTGATGCATGTAAGGATAATGAGCGAAAGAATGGTCCTGTACGAGAACAGACGTGCTTACAGCAAGAGTTAGGTGTGTCCCGCTTGAGGAAGCCGATAAGGTTTGCCATCGATTGACGTAATTGGCGGCAATCGACTATGTACGCATTATGAATGGCCTGGTAGTAAGATTGGTGTGCAGATACCTCACCGAATAATTCGAGCTTTTGGCTGTGTCACCAAGCAGTGAAGCAATCTGGGACATAGCCTTGATGCCAATGATGCCCTTGATAGCTAGATTAGTTTGATTAGCCAAGTGTCCAGCAAAGTCATCAGTGCTGAGTTGATTCGCTGGAATGAGGGAGTCCGTAATCAGGAATTGGGTCCATTGGTCGAGAAGCTTGCTCTGCCAAGGTATGGATCAGTTGGCTCCAGGGGCGGCATAATCGTAAGGAAGTACATATTGTCTGAGATGAGATATATCGCTTGTCTTCTGTGCATAGCTCAAGGCCATGATGAGCATGTTGCCACTTTCTAAAACACGATCAGCCAACTGTCAAAGATCTCGTCGACGGGAAGTACCTTCAACTGGCATCGCCTCATCATTCCCATCATTGTGACCCAGAGCATTGGGATAACTTGAGCCTACAACATCGTTTGACGAAAGGCAGATACAGAACAAAAAGCGAACTTACCGAGATCGTGTACACTCCATTTATTTGGATACAGGCCACTGGCTTGATATCTGAATAGCCCTTCTAAGAGGAACTTCCCTAGTTGAGGGTTCAAATACAGCAGTACTGGCCACGCTGGGAATATGACATCGACTGTATTCATGTTCTAACCAGAAGTGTTAGATGTATAAATTTGGATCAGCATGGTCATTACTCACGCCGTCACTAGAGATTTCTTGTGACTAGATTGAGCGGGAACTTGAGAGCAAATAAGATGTTATGTCTACCTTTCAAGAAAACAATGACGTCAGAGGTATTCCAGGACCCATTACTATTTTTTGAGATAGTGACTTCTGTAGCGCCAATGGCCTGCCTGACCGATAACGCGACAATGGCCGCGTAATCTGCAGAAATTCCACCAGCATCGCGATTGACTTTGGTATCGAGGTCTTTGGCTCTGGACAGGGCATTGTTGAAATCGCTGAGGAAGGACGAGATCTGGTGGGGTGGAGTATTAAGTCTGTTTACACATACGTAAAAAAGAAACAGACCAAGCTTGACGCTGTAGAGAATTGGCTCCAGAAATAAAGGCTACGAGATTGAGTGCCTCCCCCCGCGACAATATACCGAATTGCAGGATCACGGATGTGGCCCACTGAGAAGACAACTGGTGTGGTGGCTGCTGTTATGGAACCAAGATCGTGGGCTAATCCAAACACGGGCCACCTATCTTGAATGGCGCGAAAAGCGGTATCTTGTGTATTAAGAAGACGACCGTTGTTGATGAACTGAGCGCGGACGGTCACATCTGCCCCAGATTGGAATGTCGCACCAACAGTCTGAAAGAGACGTTAATAAGACATGTGTCACAAAAGCGTATGCCTACATTTGCCGTCGAGTAAAAAGCAGATCCGTCTGTATAGCGATCAGCTAGAATATAGAATGTGTGAGGAAATGAACGGACATTGGGTGTGGTCATTGACTTCTGTCAATACTGCTGGCGATTGCAATTGGACTTGATGGGTAATAATTCCACCACCAGTTGAGGTTGCCCAATTCGCCGTCAGAGCGTTATTTCCAGAGACCCATTCTGCACTGATATCCGAGTAGACCTGGACGGAATGAGATGCGCCATCTGTGGACGCCGCGGAAACCGCCATATAGGCAAACGGAGTCGACTGTTTGACAAGATCGGAGGCCTTGTTTTTGTTTCCATAATAAGAATGAGGTCATTGTAGCTTGGGCATGGTCCGTACCTCAACAGGGCTCAGAAAGGTGATGGTAAGGTCCACTGGTCCCGCAGACAATACAAAAATGCTTTGAGTGGTTGTAAACTAGAAGTTTGATGAGGATTTGATATCTGCTGTAGATAGCGCAAGATAGACACCTGAGAACTCTTTTGTGTTGCCTTTGTGAATGTAGCTGCGGGGACATTTGGTGCGCCTAGAAAACTATACGGCTTTCCGTCGACCTTGACAAATCCGGCCCAACCAAGGATCTACATAAAAGGAAGTGTCATTGAAGGAGGCGAGTTCTATGGCAAAGCATTTACAGAACCTGTCCAAAAAGTTGGCCATGCGTCGTTCAAGGCAGCACCTACAACAAGTCAAGAATTCAGCTGAACAAGAGCATACATGGCATTGGTGATGGCTTGACCTGCTCCCTGGGGTAGCCACGCAGACAGATACGGTGTACGCACTGCAAGGGGTATGGACGGTGGGTTGAACGGAGTTGCAGTCCAAGTAATGGCTTGAACCACAGCCAGAAAGAGAGAAAAGGCGTATAATTGACGAAACGGCGTCATTAGGGCTATCGAGCCCGAGAGAAAGTCTTTCTAGTCTTATAACCCGTGGAACGCCTCTCGAATGATGATCAGTGTTGCATGGCAAGAGATCATGGGATGAGGGAAACGTGAAACCTGTATTATGTAGCTTATGCTGACCCGAAGGCGAAGTCCATTTGAGCCGGCGTGAGAAGACTTTGTTACAGCCAATCTATAAATAACATTGACAAGCCATATGGCCTTTGCTTGCGGCTGACTGCAACTTCTGTGCGACTCACATGTATAAATCGACCCGCCAGTTCTAGTCAACACCTGCCTCCTCTCCTCATTATCGTAACCCTGGTGGTCACCCTTAATTCGTTCTTCTAGCTTTTATTATGCTTTCATTGTTTCACATTTTGTGCTCGCTCTTGCCCTTGTTGAACTTGACTCGGTCTATTCCTGTGCGTCTGAATAATCATGTGGAAAGCGATACCAATCAGGTCGAATTTTCCGCAATCACGTCTTCGATACCAGTCCATTCAAACCTGCTTCCCATTCAACCCCTTGGTTCTTCTTCGGTGAACACTCAACAAAATATCCTAAGCTCAGAATCCCACGTCGTCAGATTGCCGCTCGTCATGGCTTATTACCCTGGTTGGGCAGCTGATAGTTACCCTCCGGAGAAAATTCCGTTCAAGAAGCTTGACTGGGTTGATTTCGCGTTTGCAATACCGACGAAAGACTTCCGTATGTCTTGGGACTCGGGCGGGTCGCCCCCTTTGCTCGATCGCCTCGTTGCAGCGGCCCATGCTCACAATACCAAGGTCAAAGTCAGCATCGGCGGGTGGGGTGGTAGCGAGTAAGACTTTGGTCTACTTACTAGGGATTTGACTGACCACAATCAGACACTTTTCTTCAGCTGTCGCCACGCCAGAAAGCAGACAACAATTTGTGGACAATATTCAGCAAGTGTATTGGAAACACAGCTTGGATGGGATTGATCTCGACTGGGAGTATCCAGGGCGCCAAGGCGCTGGTAAAAACATGGTTCGACCTGAGGACTCTGCCAACTTTTTATCATTTCTGCAACTTCTCCGACAAGCACTACCCGAGGCTGCTCGCATTTCGGTTGCCGCTACCCAAACGGCGTTTGCAGACGTTAATGGAGAGCCCATGAAGTGGCTTGCGCCATTCGTTTCTTTGGTGGATTGGATAATGTTAATGAATTATGACGTGTGTGGCTGTAGGTGGTGTACCTATTTTGCAAAGGTTGTGTTACTTACGCGGATGTGCAGCATCGTCTGAACCTGGACCCAACGCACCCCTATCCAACGGTTGTCACAATTCTTCCCAGCCCGATTCAAACGCTGTTGCTGCCATCAACAACTGGATTTCGGCCGGTTTTCCTAGGGAGAAACTTGTGCTTGGATTGCCTGCATATGGCTATATGTCGACTTCTACTGCTGCACGACTCCGCCAACGGAGACGCTTTGACATCGACTCTCAGGATGTCAATCCCACGCCTTCTCCGCTCAGGATCGTGAATAGTGATGGCCGTTCAGAGGGCCAGGTTAATTTTCGTCAGCTCGTCGAACAAGGCGCACTACTCGCCATTCCGTCAGCTAATACTAATGACCCAGCGACGTTCAGCGCTACTGGTGGCTTTGAGAGATTTTGGGACGCGTGCTCGTCTACTCCGTATCTGCGATCTTCTGGGGCAGGTCAAGTTATCACATACGACGACACTGACTCTTTGTGGAAGAAAGCAGTATTTGCGTCAAAGGTTGGCATGCTTGGAGTGAATTTTTTCGACATCACTGGTGACACAAACAATTCGGACTTGTTACGCACTGTAATCAAGGCTTTAGGGCATGATGCATGAATGACAGCTCTTTAATAGGCGTTGCTTTTTGTATACTTCCGCATACTACTACATACATAATAATACATCAGTGTTTGTGATCATCGCATCTGAAAACACTAAAAGGGGATGCGGACGGATGGCCAGCAACTGCAAACATCGCGTACTTAAACACTGTACACGTGAGGTGCTTCACTCCCAGATGCCCATAATTTTAGATCTTTGTACTCGCATGTTTTACCCAAACTACACAGGTGATGTACGAACCGTCTAACCACGCGTAAAAGTCTCAGGCAATGCCTGAGAAGTACATACATTTCTAGGAGGTCGTTCAGACTATATTTGGAACTGCGCATATGGGCGACCTTAGCTTCACCTTCGAATTCCTGGGACCATATGCATCTTATGTTGGGCTCGATATGATACAAAAGCCGCAGATATATGGCGGGAGTTGAGGGCAACTCAAGATGTTCATCGTTATTGTTCTCTTGTTGCATATTACTTCCGCATTCGCTGCACCAGCCGAGGCTGCTCCCATTGTTGACCTGGGATATGCGAAATATGAGGGGACAGTTGATACGGCCACAAGTCATATTAATTTCTTTGGCATGCGGTACGCTGCATCTCCTACCGGTTAGTACTGGACTTTATTGCTTTGTGCCGCCCTCATGATCAATACACATAGGAAATTTCCGTTGGAGATCTCCACATTTTCCCGAGACCATAACGGCGGTTCAACAAGCGAACGTCCAACCCCCGTCGCGTATGTCCGCAGGATCAGGAACAGCACCAACCAGCCCATTTCGACAACGGCGAGGAATCCAGGCTACTACCGTTGTATCTGAAGACTGTCTATTCCTTAAGTAAATGGGCTTATAAGAGTCCCGCTCAAGCATAGTCTTAACATCCACCAGTGTGTTTACCCCAGAATTGACATCAAGATTACCCGTTGTTGTTTGGATACACGGGCAAGTAGTATTCCTTACAGAATTGCTGGCCTTTAACGTGATTACAAAATCGTAGAGGTGGATACGAGGCGGGAAGTGCTCCGTCTTTCAATGGAAATGACCTCATTAAAGAAGCCAACGGTGGCGTGGTTGTGGTCGTGATCCAGTATCGACTAGGAATTTTCGGTTTTCTGGCTGGAAGTCAGGTCAAAGCTAACGGCGCCTTAAACGCTGGGTTATGTATGCGTCGTGTACAATGCTCTACCGCACTTACAAATGTTCCGTTCTAGTGGATCAGGAATTTGCTCTTCGCTGGGTACAAGAACATGTACACCAGCATCCCTTCTACCTAATCTTGTATGCTGACAGGTTTTGGTAGATCACGAAATTTGGTGGTGATCCAAGCAAAGTGACAATTTGGGGTGAATCTGCTGGTATCTATTCATTTTTTCCGTTCCTTTTTACTTCTTCACATGGCCTTCAGGTGCTGGTTCAGTCATTCAGCATGTGATCGCTCATGGTGGAAAGACCAACCCTCCACTTTTTCGAGGCGCTATCACAAGTTCAAGTTTTCTACCTTCGCAATATGCATACGATGACCCAATCACAGAGGTCCGTCATGCCCTCATTGTATCAGAAAAAAAAACAAGCCGATTTCGCTCCTAGACACTCTACCAAGAAGCAGTCTCCCAAACCAAGTATGCTCGCTATGTCTGGGTGTTTTCGATCTTGCTCACGCCGTATAAAGCTGTTCGTCTGCCGCTGATAGTCTTGCTTGCCTTAGGAGCGTTGATGTTGGGCTGCTACAAACTGCGAATACCAAAATCTGCGCTAGTGGATTCTTCGGGACATTTGTATTCGTTCCGGTAGTCGACGGGGACTTTATCACACAGCGTCCAACGGTGGCTTTAAAGCAGCGAAAAGTTAATGGGGTACATAACTTTCCGCTTTATCTGTACCTTGGCACCCACCCTTTTTCGCAGATGTCACTCATGTCCGTCACTAACGTGTTAGAAGGTTTTAACTTTGTGAATCAGAGCACGGCTACAACGGTGCAAACGCCAGAATACATAAGTCAACTGTTTCCCAAATTTGACTCTCGGGCGGTTGCGACTGCAGCGTCCTTGTATAAAGATCTAGGCTCTCCAATTTCACAAGTTACTGCGATCATGGGAGAATGTAACTATTCTTGTTGCTTCATTCTCTTCGCGTCATTAACCAACAGTCCTACAGCAATATTCATATGTCCCACGTACTTCCTGATGCGTGCATTTAGCAACAATGCATTCAAGGTAAGCTCAGTATCGTATATACCTTTTCGCTGCAATTGTTAAAGCTGGAAGTAAACTTAAAGGGTACTTTTGCTGTCCCACCATCACACCATGGGGACGACGTTCAATACTACTTTCCCTCGTATGTCCAGCGCTCATCTGTCCCTAAGCCAGTCTCTTATATATATATAGTCAAACTTCTACCGGATTCCCGGCATTCAACAACACCGCGTTTGACAAAGCATTTTCTGAATCATTCATGGATTTTGCTATGTCATTGAATCCCAACATCAAATCAGATTCCTCTAGTATAACCCCTCTCTGGAACTTTTGGGGAGGGGAAATAGAAATGATCTTCAACAGGACCACCTCGGGACAGCCTGTTGTACAACCTGTTGGAACGTCAAGCATATTGCTCCAAAGATGCGAGTGAGTTATCGAAGCCCATGATGTCTGCTTGTCCAGTATTGACAGAACTGGAACCTAGTTTTTGGGAGAGTGTCGGTGCTCTATCCGGCCAGTAGGACAGTATATTGCGCTGTCTGCATAATATAAACCCGAATACCTGATTGAAGTGATTATCAACCGTTTTTTTCAACGTATGACGAGCTTCTTCTATCATCACCGGCCATGTAGCTCTCGGTCCGGCACCATGCATCTTAGGATGCGACCTATGAAGTACTCACGCACACCGTCGGCGCGCTATACCCGATAGATCTTGCGAAAGGAGACCTTCTCCCAACCCACTAGGTAGTATATTCGCACCAGGCTTATCAATCGGAAGAAACAGAACAAAAGCATGAGACCACCAACAGCTGAACAACTTTCAGCCTTCTAGACCCTCCAACAATCGTCCATGGTTCATATTTACAACCACCCATTTTTACTGATAATAGTCATTATTTCGCATGTTTTGATCACTTTAGCAGTGGCGCCACCTGTGGTTGACCTTGGATACGCCAAATACCTAGGCACCTTCAATGAGACCAGCAAAACTACTCAGTTCCTTGGCATTCGCTACGCGGCTCCACCAACTGGTTAGTTCCATCCTTTTGAAGAAATACCTTTTGAATGGCATTCAAGGCTCTTTACGATGGATGGCTCCGCATGCACCCACGGTTACGAGTGGTATTCAAAAGGCGGAAACCCAGCCAGCCACATGCTTCATGGCTGGCCAAGGAACTGCATCTTCAACTCCGTTCCGAAACAGCAGGATGCTGAAGCGAGACCCTTTTTTTCCTTCTGAAGACTGTTTGTTTCTGAAGTCAGTAGAATTTTGACCCTATCGTATCGAGTTAAACATTAGGCCAGTGTGTACTCTCCAGGCCAGCTCTCGCAAACAAGATCATTCCCCGTCATAGTTTGGATCCATGGGTAAATTCAGTTTGCTCTGTGTAGACTCTCGTTGATGTACTATTGCCAGTGGTGGCTACATGGCGGGAAGTGCTTCAGGCTTCAGTGGCACTGACGGCTACGATGGAGGCAACCTCATAAGTGCATCTAACGATGGTGTCGTAGTTGTTGTAATACAGTATCGACTTGGTATCTTTGGATTTTTGCCTGGAAAAGAAGTCAAGACAGGAGGCGCCTTGAATGCTGGACTATGTGAGTTGATATGCATTGATAACACACCATCACTGAATTCCGCGAGCTAGTGGACCAGCAATTCGCCCTTCAATGGGTACAAACAAACGTGTGTAGTGGCCATGTTACCTATTATTCATAATTGATTGCGAGCCCTTTTTAGATCAAAAAGTTCAATGGTGATCCCACTCGAGTTACGATTTGGGGAGAGTCGGCCGGTGTGGATGGCGCCTTAACTTATCCAGAAACCACGTTTGACGCTTTCCAGGGGCGGGGTCTGTCCTGCAACATGTTATTGCTAATGGAGGGAAAACTTCGCCTCCGCTGTTCAGAGCAGCCATCACCAGCTCTACATTTTTGCCCTCTCAATATAGTTTTGGTGATCGCATACCCGAGGTAACCAATATTACTTACTTAACATCTTTATACTCTAACTGTTGAAAGGTACTATACAGCGAAGTGGTGTCACAAACTAAGTAGGGTTCCGCTTTTTTCTTGCACATTTAACTCAAGTAGCTCTTAAAGCTGCTCGTCTACTCCAGATACTCTGGCTTGCCTCCGAACGATTGGTGCCTCAGCACTAGAAGACGTCAATGTGAATATCGGCAATAGTGGATTTTTCGGCACTTTCGTATTCGTTCCGGTCATAGACGGCGAACTGATTAGGGAGCGCCCAACAGAAGCCTTCAGAAAGAAGAGGGTCAATGGGGTGTGCACATGTACTTCATTAACATTAACCGTGCTTGTTAACATACAATGTCTAGGAGATAATCTTGACCGTCACTAACACTTTTGAAGGAGCACTATTTGTAAATCCAGCAACACCAGCAAACGTTGACGTCGCAAATTATGTAGCACAGCTATTTCCTGATTTCACTGCCAAAGAGGTTTCCGCTGCCGTATCCCAGTACAAAAATATTGGGTCACCTACATTCCAAGTCATAGCCATCATGGGGGAAGGTGTGTGGCAATCTGACGGTACAGGGAGCTAACGACTGATGAATCGACTAGCCATCTTCATCTGTCCTACCTACCTTATGCTAACAGCGTTCAATGGCCGTGGGTTCAAGGTAAGATATATACACACCCTTTGTAGCAAGAAATGGACTTTATCGATCTCTCCAACCGTAGTCCGAGTTTGCAATTCCGCCTGGTGGTCATGGGAGCGATGTGGCCTACTACTTCTCCTCGCAAGTACATCTTGTGGATATACAACGCTCGGAATTAAATGGACTACAGGAGCAACGCAGGTCTTCCACCGCCTTATAACAATGCCAAATTTATCAAAGCTTTCTCTGAGTCGTTTGTGGATTTTGCTATGGCTTTGAATCCCAACATCAAATCAGGCCAGCCGAATATCACTCCGAGATGGGGGCTGTGGGCTGGCGAGACAGAGATGCTCTTCAATAGGACGGAGGATGGCGTACCAGATATACGAGCAATCAAGACGTCGAACGCTTTGTTAAAGAGATGCAGGTGAGTTCACATACTCAAGTGGGAGCTTTAATGATTATTAGTGAGGATCACGTAGCTTTTGGCAGAGTGTCAGCGGTGTATCAGGTCAATAGTCAATGAGATACATATTGCAAGTTGGGCTTTGCTGCCGGGCTAAGCTTTATTCTCTGATGAACGATTTCATTCGATCCAGTAGCAGTATATAAAATATGAATAGGGTAGTCATGAACATTCAAAACCTTGTGAACCGGAGGTCAATGTACATTATCATCAGTCTCCTCCCACATATCACGAGGTAAGTAGAGCGCAAGGAGTATTGCCAAGCACGAAAGCGTGAAAAGAATGGCATAGACTGCATATCCCCAAAGCAGGCGGTGTTCGACAGACGCCGAAAATAATGACGTAGCCATCGCTGGCCCTACAGCTCTCGCAGTGGAGACGGTCATTTGTGATAGGCCATTTGTCGCCCCAAGAGATCGCTTGCTTGGCGCAGAGGCGGTGACAAACATAAAGATACATCCTAAAAAGGATGAATAGCGCAAAATTTAGCAAAATTTAAACGTCTCATACCGAAGGCCATGTCCATTAAAGTCATCAAAACGACCATGATAGCTATGCATATCCATGTGAATGCATTAACACCGTATGTCTGGGCACTTATGCTTATGATGGGGAAAAGCATGAATACGGGGAGAAAGGCCGAGACCCCACAGATGAAGACACGCCTTTCGCCGAAATAACGGATGATTGTGGCAAAATAAAACGCTTGGAATAAGCCGCAGAATGCGCCATAAGCGCCTATTATATAGCCAATTTTGGCGGGAGTGAATCCCAAGCCGCCTATTACGATTGGCATAGCCAAAAACAATGGGAGAAGAGCATTCAGTGATATGTTGAGGAATGCGAGACTCATGTAATTTGATACAGATATGACGACGGGATAGACCAAGAGCTGTCGGAGTTTGAGAGGTTCATCCCGAGAAAGCGAAACGAAGTCGGCGTCCGTATCAGTTTGAGAAGGTTTGTGCTTCCTTTTCGTTGGAATCGTCTAAGATGTCGATTAAACAAAATAACAGCTTGTAGATGTAGGACCTCAAACCTCATTGAAGAGTATCAGCGTCATAGCAAATGCCACCAAGACAAAGCTAGATGTAACTAGGCAGGGAAGGAAGTAAGGGTACTTCTTCCAGAAGCTTTGTCTGAAAATGTCAGGGAAACGCTCAGATGGTTTAGATAGGGATCCTCCTATAAATGGTCTGCAGTTATAACTGAGAATAGAAATATGAGGTGAGAGCTATGAGACGCACCCCAAAGTTGCACCAGTTGCCCATACGACAGGCATTAGGGAAAATCCTTCCGCCCGGTTGGACGAGTCGGTCAACTCTCCCATAACGCTTTTCATGACGCCTTCCAAACAGCCAGCATGAGTAGTGCTAACTATAAGGGAGATATGATAGATACCAATGTTTCCATTCAGAAGTCCACATAAACATCGACTGAATAAAAGAGAGGTACGCCATGTGCATTGAAACTTGTCCAAGAAAAGTTGCTTACCTAGCCACTAGTCCCATAAACGTCCGAGAGAGACCGAAGCTCAGCATAGATACAGAAAGTCCAAACAAGCCAATTAAAAGGATTGGTTTACGACCGACGCGGTCTGAAACACGGCTCCACTGTAGTACAGTTAATGCTTCGGTCACAAAAAACAGCGATTCCTAGTTGAAAAAGTACATAAGTTTCTTTTATAGCTGACTGATGACGGCCTACAATGAGTCCTGCGTAATACCCAACTTTCCGTTCATCGCCTCCTGTAATATCTAACTCGCTGACAAGCTGGTAATTGTATTAGCGTGACATGTACGAGAGGAGACAATTCCTTAAAGGCGCACTTGGTTGATGTAGGGATATATGGACAGGCTCGTTAACGGTTCACAGACTTGGAGAAGGAGTATAATTGATATTTGGAGCCATGGCAAAGGTTTTGATGGTTTTCTAGAGCAAGGCAATAGCGCAGTCTCTTCATTAATATTATCCTCGTTCATAGTAGGGAGTGGTGAGGGTCGAGCTAAGTCCGATGCCTCGTGCCAGGAATGATAGCCAAAATACTGACCGAATAGAAGCGAAAGCGCTAGCGCTAAATACGGATCTTGGTTTCCGTGTTGTGTTGTGTCATATAACATATAACCAACGACTCGTGTTTGCTCTCCAAGTTCAGCAGCACTCACGCACACACGCACAGGTCATGCGATAATATTCATCCCGGTCAGATTTCATGCTACGCAGCAACAGCAGTACTTGCACCAAACCCTGAGGTATGATAGCAGGGTGAAATTCAACAGTATCAGCCGAACAAGTTACCTACGTAATACCCAGGTTGGAAACTCGACCACGACCAGATGAGTGTCCAGTTCTATCCAGTGACAGTTGAACGATTCTTAATTTCTCACTACATAGTTGATGGTCGCGATGACATCGCGCCTTTCGTAATATGGGTGTCGCCAGACTTGACAGATTGGGTCAACGGTATCGATTTACCATGAACATATATTTGGCCACAGGCGGTTGGAGAATTCGCTAGCAACTAGCTAGGGCGCGTATCACAATACAATGTCACTTTTTTGATCTAGGACTAAACGCCATACTCTTGTCATCAATGCCATGTGATTGCTTGAGCCATAGCAAGAAAATGTATGGACATGATGGAATATCATGCACCATATGAGTTCACGAAAATTCCCCCGCCTTCTCCCCGATGGCCTTTGACACGGTAGCAGGTCTGGTGTTTGATATACCTCCTCTCTAGTTGTTTTTTTTGCCTCTTGGCAAGTTCTCGCTGCATGGACCGCTCAAGGTGATTCCTACATCTTATCACCTGCTTGCGCTCCACCGTTAACCCATGATCAATCGACTCCAGCGTAGTAAGAAATGTAGCTCACTTGTGACTTGATGTTTCCATGCTCAGGAGACAATTATACAATTTCTCCGTTACAAGTTGCCCCAAAATTGAGGTATAAAACGAACCTTTGCAAGGTTTCTCTTTTTTTTTGTTTTTTCGTCTTGACCGTAGGATGAAACTCTTCAACCTCGTAACGAATCTACTTTCTTTCCTGTCTGCCGTCCACGCCATTAGTTGGACCGCAACTCCATTCAATCCTCCCTCAATTCCTCTTGCCGTACGTAGCCCATATCTCTCCGCGTGGCTTCCTCAGGGTACAGGTATGGGAACCTCGTTATAACATTTTGTTTCAAAACAGAATCATACTAGGTGCGGCCTTGAATGACGTATGGCCAACCTTTTGGACTGGTTCCGTACGTCTCCCGCGTTTATGTGTTGCCTCTAGAGAGATTACTGATGTGTATTCTCAGATCCTTGGATGGGCTGGGTTCCTCAAGGTTGACGGAAGAGCGTATAGCTTCCTGGGCGCTCCTAATGTTCCAGGAGCTGCATTTACCAAGGCCACTCAGAAGTCTTTCAGGGTATAATTTCTTTGGCTAGTTTCGTGAACATGAGCAATTTCCCACAAACATACCAGTTCACGGCCACTAAGAGCATCTTTGTTCTATCCGCGGGGCCTGTCGATATCACCGTTACCTTTTTGAGTCCCGTAGAGGTCCGTCATGCTGCTCCGAAACATTCTCGGTTTCTGACTTGTCAAACCCAAAACCAGCCCAATGATTTCGCTAAACAATCGACCCCGTTGTCCTATTTAGCGGTTTCGGCGGCTTCTACGGATGGCGCGTCTCACTCTGTGCAGTTGTATTCTGATATCAGCGCAGAATGGGTATCCGGAAATACTGCTCTAGTGGCTAACTGGACTACAACAACTGGTAGTATCCTGACCCATCAGGTGCAACTACAAAGCCAATCAGTCCTTTCCGAAGTTGGCGACCATATCCAGCGTTCGTCCCACGTTACCTCCCTGAACAAACCCTTGATGTGATTGCTGATACTCTCTCTGATAGATGGCTCCGCCTTTTACTCTACCTCAAGCGTGAGTCAGGGTTTGCTACCCTACATTACCCGATAAGAGCGACTGAGAATCTTCTTTCAGGCTTTCGGGGCAACGTTCCAAACAGGCGCAGACATTGTTGTTCGTGCCCAATTTATCAACAACGGCCGCCTTCCCAACACTCGTGACAGTAATTTCCGCGCCATCCAAGACAACTGGCCTGTCTTTGCATTCGCTCATGATCTCGGTTCAGTCACTGGCGCCACTACTCCAGTTGTTATTTCCGTAGGTCACGTAAGGGACCCCGCTATCAGGTATATCGTTTCTGGAGGAGGCACACAGCTTCGGAGCCTGTACTATTGGAGCAAGTTTGCGACGCCCACCGCTATGGTATGTGTTTGCTAATGTCTTTTTTTTTTCACCCCATCTTGCGAGCATCGAGGGGGTGTGGGGAGGGGCGTTCCTGCATTTGGTTGACATTGCGGCTGAAACTTTTTCTTTCTCTAAAAAAAAAAAGATCGCTTCCTTCCTCGGAGACTTCAACAATGCCCTCGCTATTGCCACGACGTTTGACAACAAGGTCCAAACAGATGCGTCGAAGGTGTCTGTTGATTATGCCGGCATTGTCAACTTGTCGATCCGTCAAGCCCTCGCCACGATCGAAATCACCATCGTCAAAAACATCGACGGCACGTGGAACACGGCAGACCCATTGATATTTATGAAGGGTTACTCTTCCTTTTATTATTATTTGCTTTTTACGAGAAAGGTTTATTCTCGAGTTTCCCCTTCCCCCCTGCAGAAATTTCTAGCAATGGGGTACGTACCAACAATTGAATTGATATATGGATTTCTCAAACTCGTACAACTAGAATATGAATACCGTGGACGTCATTTTCCCCGCATGGCCTGGTTTTCTTTATACGAATCCCTTGTTGGGTAAGCATCTTTTAGAAGCGCTCTACAGGTATCAGGCGAGCGGGCTTTATCCGAACAAATGGAGCATCCATGATCTTGGTAGGCTTTCGACAAATCGAGAATTGAAACGATCTTGTTGATTTTGTTTACTCGGTGGCAAGGTGCAAGCTATCCTAATGCACTTGGACACAACGACGGCGGCGACGAGGCGATGCCGGTTGAAGGTTGTTATTCGTTATCTTATCACCTTCCCCGGCCTAGCCTTATATATACAAACTTATAGAAAGTGGGAACATGCTAATCATGGCTCTAAGCTATGCCCAACGAACGGGTGACAACTCGCACCTTACCCAATATGTACAGTATAACCCACTGAGTAGTCTCCCAAACTAACGAAAACTTTTGTCATTTTGACAGAACAGACTTCATGAGCAATGGACCCAGTTTTTGATTACGGACTCTCTTATTCCAGCCAATCAGCTTAGCACGGACGACTTTGCGGGTCATTTAGCTAATCAGACGAACCTTGCTATCAAAGGGATCATTGGGATCAGAGCCATGGCTGAAATAGCGAGGCGTTTAGGTGACAACTCCAAGGCGGCAAACTATTCTGTACTTTTGCTTTTCAGTTTCATTTTTATTTGATTGTTCACGCGCCGATCCGTTGCAGTCCATCGCAGCCGACTATGTCACTCGCTGGCAGACTCTGGCAGCGTCAAATTCTGGGAGGCATTTAACTTTGTCTGTATGTCGTATTGAGTAACGGCAATGACAGGGGGGTTGCTAACGATTCGTTTCTAGTACAACGATCACGCGAGGTCAGAGTAACCCTCTTTTCCAAGGTCCAATCACTAAACTGGAGCAATGGGATGACACAGCTGGGGACTTGCCTATAACCTTTTCGCAGAGAAGCTGCTGAGGATAAGTATATTCCCCGCTTCTGTTTACAGCGTGCGTAAGTGTTCGGCTGTTGTGAGGCTGATATGATTTGCTGAAAGGAGCTCTTATTGTGGTAAAGAGACTGCCTGGTACAAGACGGTTGCACGTAAGTGCACGCTTGGAATAAGCTCGGGACCGATGCGATGGTTGTTTCTGATGCTCCTCTCGCTTCTACAGAACCTTTTGGTGTTCCCTTGGACACTCGGTACGTTTGGTACAGATATATACATGTGAAATCGGCTGACTCTTTTTTTGCCGCTCAAGTCACACCTATACCAAGACGGGTTCGTTGCAACCTGTTTCGTTCGTTTCACAGCACATGCTGGCAGCTCATATTAGCTTTTTTTTTTTTTTTTTTCACTTTGTATAGATTGGGAAATCTGGACAGCAGCCATAATGACAGATACAGCAGCGCGTGATCTACTTATTGGTTCGGTAAAGAAGTATGCGTCGGGGGGTGTCAGCAACCAGCCATTTGGAGATTGGTACGAGACGATCGATGGGAGAGCTCAAGGATTCCGAGCGCGACCTGTTGCAGGTGGACATTTGGGTAAGAAGTGGATTAAAAGAAAAGAGATAGATGAACGTTTGCTAATGACAGTGCTTCTAATTGAACAGCTTTTGTAAGTGATGATGTGTTCTTTTGAATTGTACGTTTATTTGTCATCTCCACTGCCCCCCTTTCCCCTATTAGCTGGTCATTTAAACGAGGCACCATGTATTACCCGCAAGACATTGGATGAATAGGAGTTGTCTATCTATATATTTCAATTTTATTTCCGGTGACTTGATTAGAGAGCCCGCCGCCAGTGGCACCTGTCAGTTGTTCAAAGGGTTCTTGTTTGGAAATGGAAATTGCCGAGGTAAAAGGGGTAAATAAAATTCATTCGGGAATAAGGAATGGGGTCAAGGGCGGGAAGTCGGTTATCCGTGTTTGGATGACGGAAGTCACGGAACCGGATGAAAGTGATAAATTAGGTGTGTTCAGGTGGCGTATTATCGGCGATCGCTGGGGAAGTATTGTTCGCGTCCCGATCGAGATGACCCCCCCTCGTGTTTTTTATATATCTGGCCGAGCCCAGACCAGACTTTGAACCCAAACCCAAACAGAAAAAATTCAAAAGAAAATGTCCATCTTTGCCAGGCCAGATTCACCTCCACCAAGGCAGCCCTCACCAGAGCTGACCTACTCTCCACTGCCTGTACGCGCTAGGAAGAGAACAACATCGGGTCGTCTAACAACAGTCCACTCTTACAACGATCTTCGCTCTCAACGTCACTCTTCCCGCTTCTTACTCCCCTCACCAGCCCGCTCTCACTTTAGCGACACTACCACAGACCAGCATCGTCGCACATGCACCCTCTCCCACGCCATCCCCTATCGTTCTCCTCCCCTAACACCAACAATACCATCTCCACCACCACCAGTCCCTCCTATCCCTGCCTTTGTTCTCAACCCCCAAAAAAATAAAAGCAGCGGTACAGTCAACAACAACAACAACAACAACAACAGCAGTAACATCAAACAACAGCAACCCAGAACATCTGCATCATCACCGGCCTCGTGCTCTTCCGGAAACCACCCACCCGCACCTGTCACCATATTCACATTTTGTGCAATCGCAAACTCTAAATCACTACAACCTTGATTACCCACGTACTCATCTTCTTGACCCCAATCTTATCGTACTCGTCCCAATAATCTAAAAAATATCGCTACACGTATAATCCCCACCCATACATATACCATGCTGCTTGGAAAATTCGAATAAATATCTTTTCTCATCATACCTCAGGGTCTTCACGGTAATTCTAGCTCACCGTCGGTTACGACATGCCACGCACAGTCTAAATCTCCTGAAACTTGCCTACCGATCTACCCGTCTCCATATTCGCATCCCTCCCCGTCATTATCGTGTGTCCATGCGTGCCAGCTATGGTTGCTCTTATTGCTGATATATTAAAGAAGACACAAAGATACGCGACGTCATTTTCATAACATAGAACGGGATCATCCGGTAAGAGATATTCGCTAGGTTTCTTTTCAAAAAGGAGGTAGTATATACAAGCAGGAAAGAATAAATACACAAGAATTACAACAAAAAACAAAAACAAAAAAACGACCAAGCGAGTCCCTCATGTACATAACATTATTAGAGATGTAATTCTTTTCTTTTCACAGTCCCATCCTCTCACGCAACGTCCGATCTCCACTGTGCATAGTTTCATTATTTACCGATACTTGTCCTTGATCGTGTCTTCGTCCTCGTCCGCCACCACCACCATTCCGACGATGTGATCTGTGCTCATCACGTTCCCCTTCACTTTCCCTATCTCGGCCTCTGCGATCCCGATCCCGATCTCGCTCCCGTTCCTGTATAGGCGACGATGGCCTCGCTCGCTGTAGCTCTTGCTGTTGGCGATGTGGTGGTTGATCTTCCTCCACCTCCATTTTCTGGTAATGATTTATTTTCCCGACCCGGCCATCAGATGCAACCGAACGCCGTGGGGGATATTCACGCGTGTCCGTCCCACGCGACGAGTTATTATTATGTGAACCTCCGTAACGCTTATGTGTCCCTGCCGCTGCTGCTGGTGCAAGTGATGCATGGGCGCGTTGGGGAGGTGAGCCCTGAGAGTTTGCCTCCGATAACCGCGCTTTTTTGTGTGCACGAGGACCAGTGGGAGTGGGTTTCGTCACAGCTCCGTTTCCGCTGTCCGTCGTAGGTAACGGCGGATGATAGCTGGTGCGTGGAGATTGCGAGTAGGATTTTGAACGACGAGAAACGTTGTTATTGGTAGTGCGAACAGAGCTCATGAACGTCTCGTAGGATTTATCGAGTTCCGAGCTATTTTCATAGTAAACACTTAGGGAAGAATGAAACGCCGTCACAGGTGAATTGAGGCTTACCTTAGCGAGGATATAGTTTGATGAGACTCTGCATCAGGAACTGTGTTCAATTGGTTGGTTCGAGAGATGGAAACGAGATTCGTTACCTTGTAGTGCACTCTGCAATTTAGCCACGACCCTCCGAAGACCTCGTACCTCTTCTTTAAGCTTTCCCGTTTCACTTTGCTTCAATAGATCATACAATTCATCATTCTCCTCCTGTAACAGGCGCGCTCTTTGTGTAAGGGCGACATTCACGGTGTTCGACCCTGCAACTGTCGTCCTCAGCGCAGCCGGAGTCGTATGTAAGTGTGGCAATAGCACCGATACAAATGCCGGGGGTAAAGTGACAGGACTGCTTGTCGAAGGTCCAGGCTGAGATGCTAGGAATTGACGCAGATGCGTGAGTTCATCCTAGCGACATAAAAAGGCGAAAAAAATGCCAAAGGAAAGGGGGTATGACCAAACAGCTTTTAGGACACGCGCTAATATAAGGGAAGAAGAAGAAACTTCTCACAGTAAGTTCAGTGAGTTGGGTGTCGCGAAGACGCAGGAGAGTCTCGAGTTCGAGCTCCCGTGTGGACGGAAGTTCCATCACTCGAGGAAGAGGGGATGAAGAGATTTTGTTCCAATCAGCCAACAAGGAGAAATCAAGATGGATCGTGCGACGGCTTCCAGCTCAGCGAGCTTCACTTGCCCTTTTGGCGTGTTGATTTTTCACGGTTTGACAGTTAGGCGCCTTCAGTATTCTTGTTGCAGATGTACAGCTTACATTCACCAACTAGTAATTAAACTTGTAGTAGGAAGTTTAAGCGCTCTTGGAACGATTGCCCCTGCAGAATTCGGAGTAGAGCTTAGGGGGTCACGAGAGGATTATATTGTGGACGGTGTATGGGCCTGTAATGGTGAGGGGAGGCATCTGCTATTTGGTTAAGGTTTGCGTTTCAAATAAACCTAAATATATTATAACGCCAAAAACAAGAAAAAAAAAACTTAAAATGCCTTCATCCCATGCTTCGACCATGAAGGGATTTATAACTTTCGTGGTGAGTGCAGAGTCTCTTATCGCCCAATTTTATTTGCTATGATGTCAACATATTCACACTGTCTTAACGATTGTGTCTTACAAACACCTTCGTAATGCTTTTTCTCTACAACGGTAGCTGAGCATTGTTTCAACATCTTCATTCATTTATCTGTCTCAAAGTCGCAATCGCTAACCACATTTACAATTTTCTCAGCGGGTATCTATAGCATATTTTTGTATTATATACAAGTCAAGTAAAATCATTAATCAGCTTCTCCTTCGAAAGCACCCTGAGGTATTTGTCCTTGGTTTTGGGTTAGGGCGCCGGACAAAATGTAAAAAAATGGAACTGGGTTGAGATGTGGTGGTGATGTTTGATAGCCTACAGCCAATGAACACCGTGGGCAATGGAAACGATATTGCCGTTCGTGCCCGCCACCCTCCCTGTGCGCAGCAACATTTATAAGTAGACGACGCACGGATGGAGTAATGCGATAATGTGCGCACCTCTCCAGTAAGACTGGATCCGCTGGCGTCGTGTTCAGTTTGTACACTCGCGCTTTTGCCGTCTCTGTGTCTTGGGCTCGCACAATAATAGCATTGTCTGTCTTGCGTCGAGGGAGGGTAGCAAGACTCTTGTCAATCACAAGCTAGTCCGAACAGAGAAGGAAGGAAATCAGAATCGCGAGATGACCGCGCGGAAGCAGGCGAAACCTGTGCTCACGATGAACTCGCCACATATACAATCTGGGGGGGGGAGGGGTATTGTTCTTAACGGAGAAGGCAAAATACTATATATGTCATGAACGTACAGTAAACACGGAGAGCTGCCGCCGAGGAAGCTGTTGGTTGTGCTGTGATTGAACAAGAGTTAACTACGGTTCAACAAGTCAAGAATGAACAGCTTACCATCAGTAGATGATGAGACCGCTGAACGAGAAACGACTTTGGGCATTCTATGTAGACAAAGTCTTGTGTATTAACAAATCTCGGCAAGTTTTGAGTTGGCACTTGGCACCTATCATACGCGATGTCCTTTAACTTGCCGGGGGTGCGAGTAACCTGAACACCGCTTCTTCACCAGCATCGCATTTCATATCACGTGGTCAATTCACGATCTAAATTGTTTCTCTCGCTTGACATCTCTCTTTCTCTCACTGTTCCCTCATAAACGCAGCGTTCTCGAACTCTGCTATCCTGTGCATCGCATTCCGCTCTGGAATGGCCGAAAAAGATGCCACAGCACGCCTTCGAAGAGCTGTAAAAGGTGCGATATCTCTCTCACATATTGGAATTACAATAGCTAATTAACCTATCCTTGGTTGAGAAAATAACCTATTCTTGGTTAGGCGACTCATTCAGCGGACAGAACTGCGCAACCCTGATCCCGCACCCCGCCGCTATACCTCGTTGGCTTGGGCTGCAGTGCTAGGACATCAGGAGACATTCGAGTTCTTGTTGACATCTGGCCATGACGATTCGGAGTTGAGTAGGGTGAGCACTCCCTTGCCACCCTTTATTAATGTGCAACCGAATATTTGGCTCCACATAGGACTCTGAGAATAACACAATACTCATGCTTCTCGCCGACCATAAACCCCCCACGAGCAATCCCTATGCGTCACAACATTCCGAGGTAGATTCATCGGGCGCTATGGTCAGAATGGCTCGTATATATTACGATCGATACCCGGAGATACTAGACTGGGCAAATGGACAAGGAAAGACTGCGCTACACATCGCTTCGGTGAAAGGAAATGAGGAACTTGTGAGAGTACGTGTTCTCTCCGTACCTTCCTCTCATAACCTACGGCCTCACCTTGTATCTTCTCGTAAGATGTTTTGTGACCTAGGTGCAGACATCGACCTTCCAGACAACAAGGGAAACACTCCTTTGCACTAGTGAGTTATATGGCTTTTAGATCTTCCCCCATATGGAATCTGACCCGTTATCGTAGTGCTAGCTCATGGGGTCATATACCAGTTCGTTCAACCAAGTCCTTTTGGTCTGTATCTCTACTGAATAAAAAAATAATCAGGTTGTGCAACTTCTCATAGAACGTGGCTGTCAATACGCAGCTAGGAATAATGAAGGGTTCACCGCCTCGGATTACGCGTACTCGTGAGAGCTAATCAAGCGCTTGCTTTCCTTGCTGCGTTACTAACACTGGTTTACTCGTAGCTTTAGCACCAGAGACACTCTGCAAGATACTGCTCGTCTGATGTTCGAGAATAACAAGAAGTCACGGAGGCAGGTGTTTGCCCAGGCAGCTGAAAGAGGTAACGAGTGGGGGAAAACTTCTCCCATCGCCATGTCACCGCCAACCCTCCCGCCCAAAAACCGCGATGCCTTTCCCAGAATGAGAAGTGGGTCTGGAACGAGTCGTTCTACCACCACCGCCTCGGACAGCGGGGACATGGATAGCAACGGCTTGGCGCCTGGTCACCAAAGTCAATCATCCTTCTCCACTTCTTCATCTCCTTCACAGCTTTCCACAGCATCGAACTCGTATTACCATAGTCAGCACCTCGTGCCCCAAGCCAGCGCTACAAATAGTTCACTAACAGTTGCCGGTTCGGCGCTAGCGGCTAACCTTGGCGCGACACTCAATCCCCCTGTTAACTCTACATCGACGTTATCCCCTATCGTAAATCGTATGCGGGAACGAGATGCCGACGCACGGGAAAAGTATATGTTACGCAATCGAAGCGGAAGTCAGGGCACTTCCTCCACGGATAATAATTCACAGAACGGGTCTATGCTTCCTTCAACTGCGTCGTCACTTCACGGAGACAGTATATCTGCTTTAAATTATGTTCCTAGTAGTGGCACTTCGACTCCTCGGCGGCTGCGCCCTTCGGTATCGGCAGCCCAACTCCGCACACTAGAAAGCATAACACAGGGTGCTCAAACTGGACGCACCCAGCCTGAAAGTCGCCATAGAGCTGGAACAAGCCCGGGTCTAAGACAGCCTCAAACTCAACCTATACAGCCCGAACTCACCCGATCGTCATCGACTTCTCCGCGGTCGCTAACAAGCGCGGAACGGAGCGTTTTTGAAGAAGTAAGCGAGTCTTATGCTGGCCCACCAAGTCAATATGCATATTTTCCCGAACCACCCCCAGCGTCAGAGGAAACAAGCACGCCGATGGCAAATCGTCGAAAGGCTTTTCATATCTTGTCCAAACCTCTGCCTAGCATTGAGCAAGCGTCTGCCAGTCATAGACGTGGGATGTCGGCTGCTTCTGTACGTGGTGCATAACTTATATATACCATACCAACTTTGTACGATCAGTCTCTGTATACTATTTATCTCGCTACGCCGTACCCTGCTTTGACTGTTGTTGTTATTAGTTGTACGAATATATATACATCTCTGGCCGGTCCTTTGAGCTGCCGAGCAAACCGTTGGCACCTGGAATGTGGAAAGCTGCCAATTACGGAGACTGCCGAGTTATGGCTGAGAGGGGATCATGGCTGAGGCAAGGTCATGAACCAGGGTCCAGTTCTAAGCAGTACTTAAACTCCCGAATGTCCTCTTCGGGTTACCTCCTCCTACCTTCTTCGTAAGATATGATTGCGCCTATTCCAGATGGCGACCCAGACCCTACTACTCAGATACCTTGGCCAACCGGCAGACCGAGACTGACTCAAAATGCTAGCGATTCTTCTGAGACAGCGACTCCGAGTGTCGACGACGGCGTACAGCAAAGCACACCTGAAGCTACAAAGGTGGAATCAACCAACTCCAAGCGCCGCCTATCAACATGGGACCTCATCACACTCAGCATATCAATGGCTGGTGCTCAGATCGCTTGGACTGTCGAGCTTGGGTAAGTTCTTGTCCAGCATACAATGTGATGATGACTCAACACCGCCCCTAGCTACGGTACACCATTCCTGTTGGACCTAGGCCTCTCAGAACATGTAACGTCTTTGGTATGGCTGGCTGGGCCTATCAGTGGGCTCATAGCTCAACCAGTGATCGGTGAGCAATACCTTATATATTATACAAGCTGAGCTATTTACGCTGTACAGGCGCTGTATCCGACTCTTCCCCATCAAAGTTTCGCCGGCGATACTGGATCATCCTGTCTACTATTGCTCTCGTGGTCTCCACGTTCACTCTAGCTTACTGCAAGGAAATAGCTGCCATCCTCGTCGATGTACTCGGTGGCGGTGCCGGCGACTGGGATGATCAGCGGAATGAGCAGGTTAGCGAATGGTCATATCATCTTCGACAGGCTCTTACTCGCAAGGAACAGGTCAAGGGAACTGCCATCGGATTTGCCGTTGTCTCCTTTTACATCCTGGACTTTGCTCTGAATGGCCTCCAGGCCTCCCTAAGAAACCTACTTCTTGATGTTACACCCTCGGAACAATTGAACGCAGGAAATGCCTGGCACGGCCGCATGACTAACGCTGGAAACATCATCGGTTTTGGGTTTGGTACGCATTAAATTTACAATACTCTAACCATGATCGTCTCTAAATCTACTTAGGTTTCCTTCCCCTTGCCAGTTTACCTATCATTCGGCTCTTGGGGGGTGACCAATTCCGCAAATTCTGCGTGATCTCTATTGTCATCCTTGTCATCACGGTTTGGATGACTTGCTATTTCCATGAAGAACAGGAGCGTCCAGCTACATACAAAAGAAAAGACAAGTTAGTATCTCAGCTATGCGATGACGAAAGGTAATTGACTAACGAGTATCTTAGCACCGTTAAGGATGTCTTGCTCAACATATACAAGACTATCATCACCCTTCCAAAGCCTGTCCGTCGCGTCTGTTATGTTCAATTATTCGCTTTCATGGGGTGGTACGTACTTCCCTGCCGAATCGTGAGATGTTTGACAAACTTCCGTGTTTTCGTTTCAGGTTTCCGTTCCTGTTCTACGCGTATGTCCATACAGTATCTGCTGAGGTTTGGTCCTCTAATTATACTTCAGTACCACGTACATGGGACAAGTCATGGCCTACGAACATGGGAAAGAGCCTGACAAAGATTATGCCACACGTACCGGAGAATTTGCTATGCTCATATATAGCATCGGTACAACCAACTACTATGTCGTGGTTTTGACTTCTCTAATACCTATTATACAGTTGGTGTCGTTACCGGAACTCTCCTGCCACATCTAGCTAGTCGTGACCGCCGGCTCTTGGCACATAAGGAAGACGTAGACGAAGATGCGGAGATTACCCGCCTTCGAAATACTGTACGAGAATGGCGTGCCGAAGCTGCTCAGAAAGGAAAGCCTCTCCGGTTACCTATTATGCCATTCCTTCTGCGAAACATCTGGACGGGCGCTTTAATTCTATTCACTATTCTTACCTTCTCAACCTTCTTCATAACCACTGTGTTACAAGTATGTTTTTCGTTCCTCTTATAAGAACTACAGAACTAGCCCATTCACCCCTTACTCGGTAGGCGACAATCTTTATCAGTTTAGTGGGAATCTGCTGGGCGGTAGCAATGTGGGTGCCGTTCACAATCATTATGGAGGTATGTACAATGTTCGATGTCACGAAAACATGTCTTACTCGCCTTGGTTTAGATTCTCAAAGAACAAGGCACTCCACCAACGTCTGCGCTCAACGCAAGACGACCATCACATACTCGTGTCTTGTCATCCCCTACCGTCCTTCGCCGCACCGCCGATGAACAACAGCCTTTACTCCGCCGTCGATCATTCGATGAATATGACACAGGCGCGGAAGAAGGTCCCCTGATTGCTCCTATGCCAGGGGGGACAGTACTTGGAATTCACAACCTGGCTATTGTAATGCCTCAATTCATCGTGAGTCCTCGAATTTCGGTTTACGGATTAAATTGCTCAAGACTGCTATCAGGTCGCAATAGTTACGAGCATAATCTTCCGTATTGTCGATGGAGCACCTCCTGGTGCGCCAACTGACGGCAACACCTATCTTGGCAAAACTGGCGTTGGGTGGGTTTTGCGCTTCGGTGGATGCTGTACATTAATTGGTGCACTCTTCGTGAGACGAGTCCCACCGACACCAACCGAGAAGGCCATGCGACGCAGGCTTGGTGAGATGCAACTTCTGCATGAGGAGACCAACCCTTAGTATCGTTGATACCACTCCCTAGTATCCATTTATGCTTTGTTTTGCATACCTCGCACTACATGTCACTCGAGTTATATAGTTCTTGGTGTAAAATAATTTACTAATCGCGCCCGTTTGACTGGATGATGCATAGAACGTAGTCCCAGTCATCTATACTTTTCGTCGAGATAAATCGGCAAGGTATTGGTGTCGTTGGAGGGCACCTCTCTTTATCGAAAATGGCTTGGGCAATAGATGCAACTAATGAAAAGTAAGCAGACATGTCTAAACGAAAGCTTTTTTTAAGAATCTTACACGACGATGCACGGGATGGAATGTAGAACATCCGAATGGAGAGGCTTCGTTTCAATGTAGCCGATAGCGGTGACATAGACTTCACATGACGGATGTTGTTCAGAAGTGATGGACTGTCTGTCGTGGACGTCAAGTAGCTATGCGGCACTCGCAAACATGGTAAACTTGCCTCCCATCTTGATACAGATGATAGTACATGCGTCACCACCATCAAAATGTGATACTTCCCATTCTACGGCTGAGCCATCAGCAAGATTTTCGTAATCTATCGTCACAAAAAGTTTAGAGGACGGTAACAACCCGAGCGAATACCTTACGATGAAATAGAGTGGGATTGCACGGCTGCATTGTGTAGTCCAAATCTTGGTCGTCTTCATCATCAGCTGAGACACGACGAACACCAGTATGCAGTAACACCTGCTCCTCGATTAATGCTTCCTTTGGAAGTGCTTTGACGACTATGTACAATGTCGGAATCTAGAATCTATCAGCACTGGATCGATCATTGCGGTAATATGGCACACTTTACCAGGGACGTTATACGCCCTTTTGATTTGCCGAAGATCGTTGATATCTGCGAACCAATACAGAGCAATTTGTGTAAAGCTGGTCCCTCGCGAGGAAGGAGTTGTCGTCAGGCTCTCAATTATTCGAGATACATGCTGTGTCGCCAAAGCTGTCTCTAGAGGTAGCGATCGCGGTGAAGGAAGACCAAGTTGACTGGGTATGAGCCCAATCTGACCGGAAATAAAGACGCGTTCATTCGCCTACTCAGACAATGAATTCCAATGGTTCTGCGAAAAAAAAAATTGTTATTCATACCATGATAGCCTGGGAATAAGGCCCAATATTGGCTGGTGCCCAGTAACTAAGTCCCTGCACGTGTAGTGCCTTTCTATCAGATGGGCTGTTTTCAACGAAAGCGATGCAATCGAGTCGGACACGTATTGGATGGGGAAGGTCGACGGCTACACATGCTCGTGCCGGAGGACTAGACCCGAAATGTTTGGAATAAACAGCGTTGACACGGGCAAAGGAATCAATTGAAGAAAGAAAGATGTTTATATTTGTGCAGTTTGAGAAACGAAGGCCATGTTCATTAAGCTTTTCTGCATATCGGTTGATGAACGGACACACAAGAAAAACGTAAAAATGCTGACCTCGGAGAAGCTGGAAGCACTCTATGACCTCTGCTTCCAGTGATACATCTAAGAGATGATCCTCGGCTGCGCGCTCAATATTTGATATACAGACCCACGAGCCCAGCTTCCTGCTATCCACAGTTTTGACCGGATTTCTATCCAGGTGGTCCGTTTCGACAATATCGTAACATTTGTTATCAAAGGAGTCGTCGTCTTGATATCCTGTTACGGTATCGCGTAAAATAGCATGTTCCTCACTCAGCAATGGCGGTATTTGGAGCTGGAAATCTCCAGTAGGTGGCTTAGCTTCAAGGACCGCATTCTTGATGCGCAAAAATGCAACCGTCCCAAAACCAGCACCAGAGTGAATCACAGTTTCCGTTTGCGTCCTGTCCAGAAATGTTAAGTCACGACTTTAGAACGTAAGAAATGCATACAGAACGATTCTGTGCTTGAAGATTGGACAGTTTAGAGTCAGGCTCTCGTATTCCCCACCTTCACCACATATATGAGCGCCATAAAGATGGTTCTAGAGATCAGGATTAAAGTAGACGGGTGCTAAATGAAAAGCTCTTTTTACCAGCTTAATGAGCGTAGGCTGCATCTCGGCAAGGGTTTTACCAAGATGCTCGGTGTTGAGCCCAGCACCAGCCACTTTAATGAGGACGGCCTCCATTCCTGCATTGATCATCTCAGTCAACAGTTCTCCCTGATCTCTATTCCAGAGATAACATAGAGGAGTTAAACCAAGACGATGACACCTTCAGCCATGGTCAGGTTAACGTCTATAACAAATGTGGGAAGAGTTTACACATGCTCGACGCGTACCCGCTGATAGTTTGAGGAAATTGCGCCTACTGAGACGCCTTGGATATCAGGATGATGAAACTGACGTGAGGATAAATACGCGTATTAAGATTCTAGAAATGGACACGTACTTTTACATCGGACAACAGTGCAAACAGGTCTTCAGTCTCGTCTCCTTTAGGCTCGATAGTACAGCTGGCGTCTCTACTGCCATACTCCATTCCTTGTTCCACTGCCTCACCAGTGATAACACGCCGATAAAGAGGAACACCGAGAGCATGAGCCACAAATTCTATAGCATCTTGCCCAACGGTTTGATACATATATGAATCGATTTCCTCTGAGTGAAATATATTCTGTGTTTGAAGGAGTACGTTGGGTATAGTTGCAGACCTTTTCCTGCCTCCGGACCTAGCGAAGCAGCTGCAACGAGCTCATGACCGTTTTTGGCACAGTGGAGGAGGTTGAAGCAGCTGTCTTTGCCGCCGCTAAGTAGTGCGAGATATTTCATTGATCAGTTGTTAAAAGGGTGATCAGGCTGTCTATCCTGATCAATTGACTTATTTTGACTCATTGATCTGAAGCAACTTGTAAGCGAACACATCGCATACCACAATGCCTACAATAGCAGTAGACAAAGCAGATCTCTGGGAGAGACTGGGACAAGAGTACTGTGCGTCATTTGACAGTTTGTATATGAAGGATGAATCGCTGATCGCCGTGGTTCATAGCTACAGAAGAATTTGACCAGCTTTGTTTTGAATATGGACTAGAGCTGGATGAGGACGTGCGTTGCTTGTGCACTCTTTTTAAACAAAACCTATACGTGCAGGTATAGACTACTAGCGAAGTAGAGAAGGCGATTAAAGCCGGCTTGCCTGCAGAACGTCCAGTATGTTCCTACATTGTTCGCATCTAAGATCTTTCGACTCTCAGACTGTCGTTTAGCAATTGAAAATCGAGGTTCCTGCTAATAGGTACTTTACTCCTTACGATCCTCCGAAAAGCTCGGTCTCACGCAATCACTCTCGTAGATATGATCTTCTGTGTATTGAAGGAATTGCTCGTGCTCTTCAAGTCTTCCTCCAGAAAACCGAGTCACCACGCTACAAGCTCGTATACCCTGCTGGTGGCGAATCCAACCTTCTAGTAGTAACATGCAAACCTGATGTTGGTACAAATATTCTGAATGGTATTGTGCACTGCTTACAACTCTTGTCAAAGGTCAATAAAATACGGCCGTTCTTTGCCTGTGCTATCCTCCGCAATATCAAGTTTACACCCCGATCATATACATCTTTCCTTGAGCTACAGGACAAACTACACCAAAACATCTGTCGCCGAAGACAACTTGTGGCTATTGGAACACATGACTTGGATACGCTGAAACCGCCTTTCAGATATGAGGCAAGGCCCCCAAGAGATATCAAGTTCGCACCATTAGGCAAGGACGAGGCCTACACAGCCGAGCAGTTGATGACATTATACGAGGTACGCGATAGATTCATTCAAGTTTACTTTGCGTAATACCCCTTTTAGTCTGATAAACACCTCTCCAAATATCTTCCAATAATTCGAGACTCCTCTGTATATCCCATCATATACGACTCCGTAGATCAGGTTCTGTCGATGCCTCCAATCATCAATTCAGAACACAGCAAAATCACGCTGAACACAAGAAATGTTTTCATTGACGTTACCGCGACAGATCAGACCAAATTGGCTATAGTGGTAAACATTGTATCGACAATGTTCTCTGAGTATTGCGAAGACCCCTTCACGTGAGCGTCGAGTGTTTCTTATCCCTTGTGCCATAGTCTGAATTCCAGTGTTTTAGTATCGAGCCTGTCAAAGTGGTCCTACCTGATGGACAAACGCGTATCACACCCGATATATCTATGCGTCAGACTACAGCACGCGCATCCTACGTGAACTCTTGTACCGGCCTTTCATTGCAGGCTACCGAGGTGTCCCGCCTTCTACAGAGGATGGCCCTCCACACCACACCCTCACCGTCTAACCCTGACGAGCTAACGGTCGAAATTCCTGCTACTCGGCCTGACATTTTGCATGAATGTGATATCATGGAGGATGCAGCGATTGCATACGGGTTCAATAACTTACCACACACGTTCCCTGCAACTAGTACCGTTGCGCAGCCTCTAGCCGTCAGTAAACTGAGTGACATCGTACGTCTAGAGTGGGCTCTGGCGGGATGGACCGAAGCTCTTCCCCTAATTTTGGTGCGCATTCAACTTGTGTTATGTACATGGTCTAGATGGAGCTGACGGCTGCACGTAGTGCTCGCACGAAGAGAACTTTGAGTTCCTCAACCACAAGGACGACGGGAAAACAGCCGTAAAAATAGCTAATCCTAAGACGCTCGAGTTCCAGGTTGTGCGCACGACGCTCCTCCCAGGACTTCTCAAGACGATTCGCGAGAATCGCTCGCATTCTCTTCCTATCAAGATATTTGAGACATCAGACATTGTTTTCAAAGACACATCGCGTGAACGTCAAGCGCGCAACGTCCGACATGCGGCTGCGGTATGGTGCAACAAAACGGCTGGTTTTGAAATAGTACATGGGATGCTGGATCGCGCTATGAAGATGCTGGAGATACCGAGGATTGGAAATACCGACTCTAAGGCGGATACTGGATACTATATCAAAGAAAGCAGTGGTAGGTATTCTTCGGTCATGTCGGTCAATATTGTAACCCTCATACTGCTTTATTTTTGCAGATCCTATGTACTTTCCTGGCCGTTCGGCAACCATATATTACCGCCCTCCTCCTGCCAAGACTAGTAGCACGTTGTCTACTATTAAAGAAGACATAAAAGCTGCGCTGCATGTGCGAAAGGACATAGATATCGGAGCACTCGGGATTCTCCACCCAAGCGTCCTTGCCAATTTCGAAATTGGATATCCTTGTTCTGCATTGGAATTCACTCTTGAGCCCTTCAAGAAGAAGATGCAGAAGATCTGGACAAATGACGAGTAACGATCATTCGTAGGCAACACAATCAGAAGCTTCCACGCAACCAATGTGTAGTTGGATCTAGCTATGGAATGGCTATGTTTCTATGAGTAGAGATACATACGTATTGTTACTAGAGTGTCACGGTAACCAGCCAGATATATTTAACAACATTGGCTTTGCAAAGAATCGGACTCTACGTGCACCTGAAAGGAGGGGACAAGTAGTCGAAGAACCCGCACACATATGTGCCTCATTTCTTCGGTTTCTCTTCTTCCCCTCCACCTGTCATTACTATAAGCGCATGAGAAGTTAGTATAGTTCAATATATGTAATATGCGTGTTGCAGAAACATACACGTCAAGACGAGAACTGCGACTATGTAGAGCCAGTACTTTTGAAGGAATGATTGTTCGGGAACAGGGACAATCGGTTGGCCTTCTGGTGAAACAGGAGGTGGTGTCGCTAGTTGAGGTCTGATGATACCAATAAGCGTTCGTGATGGAAGATGTGTGCTGACAGCTTACAAGGGAGGAAAGTGCGAGCCTTTAAGTATGACTGTGGTATTAACATTTGCAAAGGATCCAAAGGAGGAAGCCTTGTGTATATCTGTTTTAGAAGACTTCTTGGACCTTGATTTTGGGCATGCGCCATCATGAGGGACGGGAGAGACGAAATAGTCGATGGCATAGGGTCTGGGATTATGCGAATCTACGGTATGAAGATGTATCGATTCAGTTGTCGCGTGATGTAGATGGCACTGGTGATAATAGATGGTTCAGATTATGGATGAAAGGGAGCTCTAGAATGGCCCAGAAGGGGTGTACTGACTGCCTTGACCGATGAGGTGTCCCACTGTGCTTCGGTCGTGTCACCCTCATGTTCTAGCGCGACCTGGTATAACAGTAGGTTTTTATTCTTGACCGAATGGAGAGCATCGGCAAAAGAGTATAAATCTTGATCGAACGAAGGCGAGAGCTGGAACGAGATGGAGTTATTTTCTGAGATGGATATTGTTCCACGATCAGAGAATTGGGCCTGTTCAGCATTGGGATAGTATATACGATGAAGCAGTCTTAGCTGAGTAGCTTCTGTAGAGGATGCGAGCAGGCTGAGGAGGATAACAGCCCATAGTGTCATCGTGGTCAAGTACTAAAGGAGGGTCACGCGGACAAGAAAAGCTGGGCATGTGACGTATTTTGGGAACCGAATTAGAAATGGACTCTGGGCCAGACAGAAATGGAGAGCGAGCGAGTTGTAGGCACTTTCATTCATCCACATCGTAGGCCTTATAATCCTCGCTTTATTGTATTCACTTGTACATTCAAGATGTATCCCAACTATAACCAGTCTGCAATCCCTACGCCTCCATTCTCACCTGAGAGTAGTACAGCCTCACCTCATTCCGCGCTTACCCTCCTTGACGATCTCGTCGATTTCTATAAACATGAGCGTGCATGGATTCACCAGACTCGCATCGCACTCGATGATGCGTTCCAACATCACCCCAAAGGCAAATCAGCAGACCAATTAGATTCATTGCTCTCTCCCCCAACAGACTCAGACTCTGCTAGCAGCAGTGGATGTTCTGATAAGGGACCGTCAAAGAAAAAACCGTCTTCTTCGTTATGGTCTAGAAGAAAAAAGAGGTTCAAGTTGCGGCTGGAAGATATTCCTCTGCACAGCCAACGTTATATGCCATTCAAGCCTGCACGGCCTATCGAATCACGTTTGGACTGGGACCAGAGAAAGCAAGTCCTAGATATGCTTGACAAGATGATGGAGGCCAGGATGGAGAGTTGCCATAGAATCAGCCAATTAGTCCGGGACACTAGCGAGATAGAGCTCTCCTATTCGTAATGTAGAGTATCTGACGCACCACTGCGGAGACAAAGCCAAACAAATAAAGCCAACCCCACCTCCTCTCCTTACACACATACCCTACTCACTCATTTCTTTTCATCTTCCGCTAGTTCATTTACATGCCCGTTCGTTATACAGCTCTTGGTTCTCATGCAGATCGAGAAGCTCAAAACGACATGGAGGCTGCTTTCGACTACTCTGAGGATGAAGATGACGACAACAACGAAAACAACAACTCTGAATCTCAGCCTTTGAATCCCGAATCGACATCCCCATCCCACACTCAAGTAGCCCACACTCATCTACCAGGAACCTATGACTTTGAGAATGCAGAATATGACTTTCCCCCACCAGGATCCCCACCAGCGCCGTCGGCCACTGCCCTTCCCAATGCTTTTGGGAACTCCAACGGCCATATCCCACCATTTGCATCAGGCACCACACCCGCGCCTCGTCAAAACTGGCTCAAGAAATCAGCCGTAGCGGTCCTCCCCAGCATTTGGTTACAACGCTTGGGCCTCGCTCATCAACGCCCTATTGGCAGGGTTGGCGGAGGCACCATTAACGATGGTGTGTTTGCCAACGTTACAGCGAAACCATCTGTACCTAGGATGGTCCAAGATGGTAATCTCCTTTCATCATGTACAATCTCCTTTCACCATTAACCATATCATGTTTCAGGCGATTCAATGTACGTTGTCCCTGAAGAAACTAGGGCAGACGTGCCGCCTTCCTATGCAGCTGCACAGGCCGATGCCGTCCCTCCATACTGGGAGACCACTGTTCATGCTCCATTCACCCCAGGCTCAGCTGGCGAAGTTCACATCGACAATCTTCCAATCGGCTCGCTCTTCTCGTTCCTCTGGAATATGCTCGTTTCGGTGTCGTTCCAGTTCATAGGATTCCTCCTTACTTACCTACTCCATACTACACATGCAGCCAGGCTCGGTTCCAGGGCAGGGCTAGGGGTGACGCTGATACAATATGGATTCGCGTTGAGGGGCCGACTAGACAACGCTAGTGGTTCTGACCCCGACGATACTTGGGCAGGTTGGGGTCCAACGTCTCGTCCTACGCCTACCGAAGGCACGCCCCCATTGTATACCCATCACTTTGGCGCCGCCTCGAACTCCTCGTCATTATATCCCTCCACTCCGCTTTCTGAAGAACAAGCGAATATGCTGATCTCCCAAGCTACGACTGAATGGTTATCTTTTTTCCTCATGACCGTCGGCAAGTCCATGTGTACCGTCACGCTTCATTACCAATTTTGATTGATTTGATGATGTTTAGGGTGGTTCATTCTCCTCACATCTTTGCTTGGCTTCTGGCGTGTCAAGCGATGGGAACGAGGCGTCCTCGCCACCCAACGTGAGAGCGCAAGTTCGACTGTTGACACGCCATCACCTTTCGCTCTCCTTAGTCGTGTAGAGGGAAACTTTAGCTTGCGCGGATCCTCACGCATAGACATGCTCCGCCAAGGGTTTGGTCTGGGTAGAAGACGCAGCGCTGATGAAGACGAAGCAGTCATCCGCGCGGAGGAGGGCAATTCGACAAGAAACGATGAGAATCCTGCTTCGGAAACAGACCAGATGATACATGCTGACCCCACCAACCCTAATCAAAGGCAGATACAAGAAGTGTTAAACAATGACAGACGATTGCAGAATGATTTGAGAGCTGCTGGGCTCATATAATAATAATAATTTTACATTTATTGGGAACGGATCTGGACTGCTAGACAACTACAACTCATGGTTGGTTTATATATATAACATTACATCTGTTATGAATTTGAGCATCACATTAATCGTACAGATGACTCTCGGCGCAACTTCGGACGAGGATTATCCAAGTACTCATCGTCCAACGATCAGAGCAAACCATGGCTATTACGATCCGCAGAGCAGTCGAAACAGACGAGCCTGCTTTGTTGCGCATCTGCCTCCTTACTGGTGATGCAGGTGCCTCTGCCGAGAACCTTCACGACTACGGCGAACTCCCCGGGCTCACCTATGCCGTCCCCTATATAAAGCTCCCCACGACATGGGGCTTTGTCATGGTCGACGAATCAACAGATGAGACCGTCGGCTATATTCTTGGGTCAAAAGACACTCGTGCATATGAAGAATACGCAGCAGAGCACTGGTGGCCAAAACTAGCCGAGAAATACCCTCCCTCACTTGCAAAAAAGCCTGACGACGAGCGATATATGAAGCTATTTACAGATATGCCGTCTGCACCTGACGCGAGCATCGCGTTCGCAGCAGCGCATTTGCACGTTGATATATTGGAATCGTATCAGGGGCGTGGGTGGGGGAGGAAGTTGATGACAATGGCAATTGAGTATCTAAAAGGGGAGAATGTGAGGGGCGAGGGCGTGTGGCTGGGTATGGACCCTCGTAATCTGAAGGCTAGGGTGTTTTATGAGAGATTGGGATTCAAGGGCGTCCAAGGCGCAGACGATAATTACATGGGAATTAAATTCTCAGAGTACAGATCACGAGATCAGGCCCAGGTTGTAACTTGACCTTGACCTTTTTCACCATATATAATGCTATCCCGCGACCAGTCTACAACTTCAGGTCCTCCTTCTCCCACCAACAGTGACCGCAGTGACGGCAGCCTAAGAACAGTTCCGCGTGCAGCTACAAACTCTTTTCCTCGCAGGAGCGAAACAAGTCAACCTCCAAATCCACGCCCAGCTCGTAACCCTTACCTGAGTACCTACTCCGCATTCCACCAAACGCCAACTCCACAACACCTCGACGAACCTCAATGGCATCTCCCAATATATGGCGATAATTATGCAAAAATGTGTGCTGAAGAGTTCCCTACGCGTCGTGAGCCTGAGAACCGCTACACCCCTGTGCCTACGCCACACAAGGATCGACGTGGTTCAACCAGCACTGATACCACGCGTGTTAACTTAGGAGACACTGATGACACTTATAAAAAGTATTCGCTCTCGTCTTATAGACATCCCTATGATATACAGCCTCCACAAAGTGCCCAGTCCCGCCCAGGTCAAGCCCCTTTTCAGCTACCTACAAAAAGGCGTCGCTCCGTTAGTTTCTCAGACAAAAAACCTGCTGTGCATGAATACATTCCAGACAGTACGATTGATCCAAAGGCTGAGCGTGCCATGAAAAGGCGTGGTATACCATCAAACATGCTGGATCTATATATCATGGATGCTGCCAATAGAAGTAACCCTGGGCAGAGTGGAATCAACCCACAGCCTTACTGTAGAACTGATTCAGACAGCTATGGCTATTCTAGTGCTCGTAACGATATGCGCCGTGCAGACTCCATGATGTCAAATGACTCAGAGATACTTGACCCTGATGATCCTCGTATAACTGGTATCGAGGCACGAAACCTGGAGGATCCTGAAGATATCGAGAAGAATGCGCTCCGCCAAATGGACTACAGGGCTCGACGCAAGCATCTAACGCGTATCAAAATCGAATTCAACGTCACCTGTGAGTAGCACTCCATCATATTGCCAGTAAGCTGACCCCCTTTAGCAATGGTCAATAGACAAGAGTTTCTCATCAAACTAGCAAAGGCCCTCATGACGTTTGGAGCACCTTCTCACAGAATAGAGTCTCAACTAGTGGCGGCGGCACGTATTCTGGAAGTGGAAGCCGAGTTTATTCATCTTCCTAGCGTCATAATTTGCTCCTTTGGCGATCAGGATCTTGGCTGTTCTGAGACTCACTTTGTCAAATGTGGCGGCAGGCTTTCTCTGGGGGCTCTCCACAAGGTTCACCTGGTCTACCGTTCTGTTGTGCATGACGAAATAAGTGCAAAACGCGCTTCGGACGACTTGGACGCTCTTCTTAATTCTCCACCTCCGTATTCGATCATCTTTCGTTGTTGCTTGGCTTTTAGCTTGTCGGCTCTGATCTGCCCTCTTGCGTTTGGCGGCTCCTTTCTAGACATGTGGATCTCTGGCGCATCTGCATTTATCCTTGCCGTTTTACAGCTCAGTGTGGCTTCAAAAAGCGTACTGTACGCTAACGTCTTTGAGTGCGTCATCTATAGTTTATTTCGTTCCATCGGCTTAACGGCTCTGTAAAGAATCACCATAGCTATTCTTGTATCCTTTACGGCTAGGGGACTCAGCAGCATCCGAAGCCAGATATTCTGCTACACTGCCATCTCATCCGCAGGAATCATTGGGATCTTGCCTGGATATCTTATTTGTAGGGCCCAATGTCTGTTCCCAATCTAGACCCTAAATGCGTTTTTTAATCAGTGAGTAGCTCACTCGAGCTCGCCTCCAAAAACATTGTCTGTGGGAGCGTAAAAATGGTCTATGCTTTGATCTATACGCTATTCCTGGTGTGTAGATTTTGTGGCTTACTTGATATGGTTACTCAAAGGGGTTGACAGGGTTTTGGCTTGCAAATCGGGTCTGATTTCTACCTATTACTTGACCGTCAAAGCAGACACAAACTGGACGATCTTGCTGCTAGTCTTTCAACCACGGCTGTCCTGACAGGTAGTTGGATAGCAGACAATAGTACAGCAAATAACTCTATCCCCCTTGTGGGCACATGGACCTTTACACCTTCCGTGGCACTCGACCAACACAACATCATCAACGGGTGCTATCGGCCCAAAACCTTTCCATGGTATCTACAGCCCTTTCCAAGTTGGACGGTCTACCTTATTGTTCCTACATTCTCTACTCTGTCTTCGCTGGCAAATTTACAGCCATTCAAGAGCAGACAGTTACCTGTCATGGTCGTTATATCCTGCGCATCGTATGCGTCTAACAAAATAGCCAATCATTACATATTCAACCGCTCCGATGTTGTTTCTGCGATCGGGGCGTTCACTGTTGGGCTTTTGGGCAACATCTACTCACGGAAAATGGGTGGAACGGCATTCACCTCCATGGTGACTGGTGTCCTTTTCCTTGTCCCAGTGAGAATAACTTTTAACCTCTTACAAATGGAATGGTAACGAGATGATATGTAGTCTGGGCTTTCCCAAGCGGGTGGCATCACCGCCAACGGCAACGGCATTGACATTGGAGGCGCCATGATTGCTGTTACTATTGGCATAACTGTTGGACTATTCATGAGTCAGGCCCTTGTGTATGCATTTGGTAGTCGAAAGAATGCCGCAGTCTTTTCCTTCTGATCATTTTGCTACCCTTATTCCTTGGAGCCTCGCACCCCTATTTCTGTTCGGAAATACACTTATCGTTGCCCACAATCACTTTTCTTCGTTAGAACATAACCGCAGGCGAACTTTCTATGTCCTCTATAGATACTTTGTGACCCACGAGTGTCCGGATGTTATTGATGCCATACCTGTGCATCATCTCATGTTAGGGGTACAGCCCAGCTCTTTATCATAAAAGTGCCTACCGTATCATAGTTGGTCGCTCTAAGCTCAGACCCCACCCATGCACACGCACATCTTTGGGGAAGCCCATAGGCTCCAACATCTCAGGACGGAACATCCCGCTATTTCCTACCTCGACCCATCGATCAAGCATGGGATGAAAAGCGAAGATTTCTAGAGAAGGCTTCGAGGTCTATGAGTTTGGACCGTTCTACAGCTAAGTGCTGTTGTCACACCTCGGTGTATGGATTGTAAGCTGGCTTGAACCTGACTTGTTCGATACCCATCTTACTGAAGAATACCCTCATGAACCCTGTGATATAGTGAGCTAAAGAACCTGGCTATACTTTATAAACTCACCAATAAGGTCGGCAAGTGTTAAATTGCGGTCTGCGACAACCCCTTCAACTTGGTGGAACTCTGCCAGATGTGTTGCATCCAAGGTTTCATTTCTGAATACTCTGTCGATACTGAATAACTTGGCAGGCCTGAACCCATCATCATGCGCGTCCAGTTTGTCGGAACCCCCAGTTATACTAGTACCGTGTGAAAATTCACCAGAATCACCATCTACACTCTCGCCTCTGCATCTAGCAGCAAGTTTATAAAGCATGTGAGCTGATGATGCCGTTGTGTGCGTTCTTAGGAGCAATTTGCTCGATTCCTCATGTGACCATGGAGCGCGATAGCCGGTAGATCCAAATCCGCCATGTTCATGTACGGTCGAGACGCGTTTGTAATATTCGGGCTCTGGCGGTAGGGCATTTTTGGGATCTACAGGGAATGTCAACGCGGAAGAAATGACTTAGCGCGCGCCTCACCAGAAAGGTAGAAAGTATCCTGCATATCCCTCGCTGGATGTTGCTGGGGAACGAACAACGCGTCGAAGCACCAGAAGCCGGATTCAACAAAAGATGACGTAGGCATTTCTGCGAATCTTGGAAATCCAGTCAGCTGAGATAGCAAAAAAGTTAGTAGAGATTGATACCCCATCTCTAAGAAGATGTTTCTGATTTCCTCTCGAACTTTAAGAAGTGGGTGGAGTGCGCCACCGTTGGTTGGAACCCCTTCAGCATCAAAATTATATTTTTTGAAACTTGAGGTTTTCCACGCGCCACTGTAAATTTAAGCACTTATCACCATATATTTGATGATCTTTTGGTTTGTGTAACGCACGATGTCAGCATATCGACAGTCAAATCAGTTTCTGGTTTCGATGTTGATGTACTAAAGTTGGAACCCTTCTTAACGGTGAACCACTGTCCTTTTCTGTGTGTAGTTTTATAACACAAATACCACGGTCAAAAATGATCTCGGCTCATACCGTTGAACAACTAGCTTCCGTTTCCGAAGATCTGCCAGAGACTTCTCTCCTGCTGTCAGTGTACCTGTTGATGCCACTTCTTGCAGGTCTAGTTGGGTAGTGTCTTGAATGGTTGGTACCTAGTAGTATTACTCAAAGTCAATAACTTAATCTGATATTTAATGAAATTAAGATACAAGTTTGACGAAGCCGTTGCTCTCTTTCCCAATCCATCCATTTTTGAACGCGCGACCTTGACCAACTTTCGCAGTTTCTTCACCCAGTCTATTTTTGAGTTCAGTTGGGGTGAGTGCTATTCCTTGCCCTTTCGCTGGTAGCGCAGCCCAAACCCGAGCTTCATGAGATCCCTCGGACAATAATTGGGAACCTTCTGCAGTCAAGGCATGCGAAGAAACTTCATGAGTTTCGTATGTTATGATCTAACTAATCATAAGTGATTCTATTAAAAGCAACGAGAATTCGCGCGAACCTCGCGACTTAGTAGAGAGTTGAGAGCTCCTAAAATTCTGATCTGATCCTCATGGGAGCTGGCTGGGTGTAGCTGTCCTGGAATCGTAACATCTCGTGTATCTTCGATGACAGATTTCGTTTCGAGAGTATTCAACAGGAGCTGTTGCAGCGCTTCTGCCATGGTAAAGTTGAATCTGATGAGATGAATATGACTCCTGAGCCTGGCATGATTAAATATCGATCACGTGACAACCAGGACTCGGGTTGAAGCAACTAACAGGCGAACTGTTTACTGCCACTTAATCTATCATGACTAGCTTGTCGCCGTGGCAGGAAGCCTGGAATGGAGCACAAACACAGATATCTGCTATTCGGTCTATGCTTAATCCAGAAACACTTCCCGGCACTCGTGTCATTCGAATCGGTCAGCTCGATGCAGAGCTCCTGGATCAGGAACTCCTCCAACTGCTTCAAGAGCCCTTGGGAAAAGCACTTTCTTCTATAAATGTTAGTTTCGACGCACTAGGTGCTGAAGCTTGCGTTTGACTGCCGGCTCTAGACTTCGTTGAAGGCTCGGTTCGAGTCTGAACTTACGCTACTTATACACTTGATTCTGTATAAGCTATCTATCTGGAATACGGGGGCGAGTTATGGCGCGAAACTGCAAGACCTGAGGTACACTACACCACCTGCGCAAGGAAGAGCGCTTGCCAGTTCGTACCACGTTAATGAGCCCCATCCAGGCCCTAATCTGTTTGAGCAGCTTCAGGTCTTCCTCGTTTGACTTTGTTGCTTCATGGGACAATGACAGTGGTTTTGCCGTATCTACATACCAAACTACGCTCGCATGCACTATCCTCCGCTTGGCCGGACGCCCCCTCCTCAGACCGCCGACGAAAGGCCTGGGATATCCTGACTACTCTTGAGTCATACCACACACTCCTAGCTGCGTCTAATTTCATTGCGTTCCTATGGAATGGCAGGTACGCTTTCTTTCATCTATAAGACAAGCCCCGTGTAGACCTGACCTCTAGGTTTCGAACTATAGCCGATAGGCTAGTAAAAATGAGTCTCGCACCTTCCCGTAGGATAATCAAACGCGATGTCAGTTATGAGTTCATGAACCGCCAGATGGTTTGGCATGCGTTTACTGTGAGCACCAGCATAATAAACAGATCCTCCAACTCACACACTCAAACAGGAATTTCTCCTATTTCTTTTGCCCCTCATAAACGCACGAAGCATTCGTAGACGAATAAGCCAGGTTGCTGACCATATAACCTCCCTCAAGCTCTTAACGTCCTATCACTCACCATCCAAAGATCCCAAAAACGGGGTAAAAAGTATGTTACAGAGACGGGGAAAGTTTTGGGCACTTCCTCAAGACCAATGCGCTATTTGTGCCGAAAATGCGTCATTAAGTTTAAACCTTTCCGAAACCTCAAATGCTTTCACTGCTTTCACTGCGACGGTGAACGAGACCCCACCGACCGACTCCGAAACAGATCCCCCTGCTTTCCCTATATACAACCCATATCTTGCGTCCTGTGGAGATCTCTATTGTTATCATTGTATTGCTGAACGACTGATGCAAGAGGATGCTGGTATTGGATGGACGTGCCTCCGATGTGGCATGGCGGTGAAGAGCGCAGATAGATATACTATTGAGCAAGGCGGCGATGTGGCAGGAAGCGACTACGAGTGGAGTAGTGATATATCTGAGTCTGTGTCATTAGCGAGCTATAGCGAGTCAGGGCGGACAGATAGCTCGGTATCATAAACCCAATCTTGATGATATCAACCTTCATATTGGGCAATACCGCCAAATATGCATATCTGCAATGAGTAATTCAAGCCCCATCTTGTGCCATCAGCACTTTCTCATATGTCATGGCCATGTGGTGCTCGGAGATACTGGTCTCTTACAAATGTCGGAGATTGCTCCGTGTACTCAAGTGACGACAGAAATTATGCTACGCACTGGCTCTCTCCCAGGTGGAACCATGCCGATGTTTTATTACCGATGATTGTCTGCTGTGAGTCTAGTGGTGTAGGATTTTGAATATATTTTGTATGTATGGTAGTGTGAAATATGATGCCTGCGAACAGACTGTTCTCCAAACAGGATAGCTTGGTCGTTCTATTGACTGCGGGACAATTCTGCCTGTATTTGACTGAGGACTGTGGGATCGGCCTTCGAAAGATACTGTTCCGAGAAGGTGATTGGTCCACATGTTGCTTCTGCCTCTCGAATATGGGTGGCAACAAAAGTACCTAAATGCATTGTCCGGACTGGATCGCGATCATATACCTGTAATTTTGTATATCAAGTCGGGTCATAAAACATTGCGTTAGATACAAACAGCTTTTCGACGATCATATTCTGGTGTTCCTTCAGTTTTTTGGTAATACTGTTGTGGTGCTTCATTTAGCTCCCAAAGTCGTCGCAAGTTGTTAGGAGAGGGCGAGGGTGAGCTAACAAGTACAGAAGTGAGTAAAGGTTGGCTCTGGACCTGAAGAAGGTCTATCACCTGTTGTCTTGAGTCTCATCCGCAACTTGGGCTTCTTTTATCTCGTAGAATACGTCGATCCATAGATTGAAGATCTCGACGGGCAATCGTCGAAGTACTTCAACATGTGCAGTTGATACGAGGGACGCAACACCCATAGCAGCGAGCTTGCGTTGGCGTGGCTCGCCCATATTGTCAAACTGACAGCAGAGAAGATGAGTTCACTGTCGATGTTGGTCACATATGTAGTGAACCTTGCCAAACCACTGATCAAACATCTTGTCGTAAACATGGCTTTCTTTCAGATTATTGGTTGACGCAGCCGCAGATGTAAGCTGAAGGAACATCTGTCGATCTACTATGGCAACCCGAGAGAGGAACAAGATTTGCTCTGTAAGAAGAAGGGTTGATTCCTCGACTGGTGCTTAATACACTTGAACAAGCAGAAACTAATCAGGCCACTCACCTCACCCTCCATTAGCGTAGTCAGGATGTGAGAGAAAAGCCCCGAATTATGCATGGCCTCTCCCCAAGAACTCGAGGGTGATGTTTGTATCAGGAGGTTCAACGCACGCATCATATCAGTTGCATTCAACGCCATCACCGACCTACTTGTAAGAGCGGTATGAATGGCAACGAACAACTGCAAGCTGCAGACCTAATATTATTAGCGCGGTGTAGTTTTAGAACAAACCAGAAACTTACTTGTAGAATTTTAGGTGAGTCTAGCAGAAAGTAAGATTCCACGATACTAATGGTCTTGCCCAGGAGGTCAAAGTTTTTGGAAAGAAGCTCAATTGCTAGAGGAAACAAGTCGAGAAGTGCTGGAGCACCATTCACGCTAGTAACAATAAGAGTGTTGTGAAGTGCTGTCAGCCAAAGATTAAGACCATCTTCGTCAAGATGGGTCATGGCCTGGTTCGGAGGGTTCAGCCAACATTGCAAAACGAAGTCATGTAACCTACTCCTGTTGATAGACTCTCGCGTACTAAAGGGACTATGATACCCCCCAAGGGCGTGGATTGTGCTTTGGCGGACTAAAAAGCGATCGAATGTCACTCAGTACGATTGACGCCGCGGAGAAAAAAGCAATACTAACCGCTATGAGTTTCGAAACGGTCACGAGAAGAGAGCTCTTGAACAACCATTGTTCACTAGCCTCAACCCCTAACTGGCAGTCATGTCGAAGCACTTCATCAAAGAAAAGGCAGCTTACAAAGTCTCGGGAGTGGCTCGGTGATCATGGTAATGAATGGAATGATCTGATCACACTGAGAAACAGCTCGGGACATTGTAAATAAAGGCACCTACGAGTTCTTCAACTTGTTCGATAACGACATTTAGACTATGATCAATACGCCGCTTGCTCTCGAACGTGTCAGCTTCACCCATCATCTTGAGAAACTCCGAAATCACCCCTGGGAGGAATGGTTCAAAATATGAGGGGTTAAACTCAAGGACCTGAATAGTAGGTTAATTTGAATAGATTCGCATGATTAATAGATGGTAAAGCCCCTACGTCGAGGCACTCCTTGATGGCTACGACTGCTGTAAGGCGTACTACGTAGTCTGTGCCTGGCCCACGATCCTTCAGCAAGTGAACTAGAATTTCCCACACACTGGAGTGGTTGGGTGATAAACAAGAATCGGCGACCCACTTGCCAATAAGCCAGGCAATTCGTCGTTTTATGATAGGATAGCTAGAGGGGTTCAAATTTATGAAGCAGGGTTAAGGTCTAAGGACTGACTTTGGGTTAGTGTCTCGCACTTCTGAGGCAAGAGTCTGCTCCAGCCAATCTTTGAAAGGAATGATATTCTTCAGGCTTATAGCACATCGTCCAAGCGCACAGTAAAGTGCCTCCTTCTGTAGGATGCTTTGTAGATCGGTGGCGGGCGGCTGGGCTGGAGGGGCAAGTTGGTATACTGGATCACCTCATCGCCTTGGTGATGAAATTTACCTGCGACTTGTTTAAAAGTAGCCTCTAACAAAGGCGTTACAAATTCTGGATACTGATTGCCAAGCTGCATTAGAACCCGTTCACTGCATGGCTATAATCAAGTCAAATGCGTGGCTGGTTCGGCGAACACAATGGTAACTCACTCTTATTTCGTACTCCCACAGATCGTTCTCTTTGTCCTCAACATTCACCCACTCTTCTGGGTCCGCCATCCAATTCTCTAGGTCCTTGGGATTCAGAGGCATGAAACGTGTTATGAGAAGATGTATGGCATTTTCGATAAATTCTTTGGACAAGACTAATGAGCGAGCCATCAGTGAAATTAACTACAAGAGCAGTCTCATGCCCACAGGTTTCGTTAGGAGTGCCATCTCGACGAGTCGGCACCCATTGGGCAAGACTTTCTTTGAAGAGAACCATCCCTTGAACTAGACTCCTCACAGGATATACGGCTTGATTAGAATCTTTGGATATCGTGTTTGTCATGTATCTTTTTTGAGAACAATATGCTTACCTGCTATCATACTTACTGGTCCACTGGTCGCCTTCACTACTTGTGACCAATAAAAAATTATCAGGTCACTGCACAGAGGCAATGAAGAGAATCGAAGCGACGAAAGCTGTTGCAAGCGTCGGAAGAATTTGCCGAAAGTGCGTATGTGTCGAGTCATAACATCTATCGATCGCTGAGCTTGGGGATCTGAGCTCGAGTCTGTTTGTATCAGAGCTGTGAGGGTATCATAACGCAATTCCGTCAAAGCCTTGAGTTGTATAGCGGACGTTTGGAAGAGTTCGCGAACCTGAGGGGTGATTAAAAATGTGGGAGATGCACTGAACTCTGGCTTTACCCATGCCTGATTCCTCTCTACCTCTTCCTTGGGTATTTTGTCTATGCGGTGCCATAGCCATATCACCATTTTGGCCATACACTTGTAAAGAAGATGTGGCAGCAATATGTTGTCGTGAGTCCGAGGTGAGGAGAGTGCTTGGGCCGTCACCGTGCTCGACGACACTGTCGGAGCAATTTGAGAGTAGTATCCGTACAGAACAGGGTAAAGTGAGCCGACAAGCTGTTGTTTGGATCGTTGTCAGTACAAGTAAAGCGACAATTGTGAAAAGTCATTTATACATTTGCCATCGTTTTAACCCCATTCAACATCTTCATACTAGCGAACTCTTTCAGTATACTGTTCAAAAGTTCCAGGCTTCTTCGTAGAAGTAACGTTGTTTGGGGGTCTTCAGTCATATCCCCATATCGCTTCTGTAGGTTCACATCGACCGCAGTAAGGAGATCGTTGATGAGGTTCCCCCTGCACCAAAAAAGTCAGAGTTAGAGCGTAAAGTCCATATAGCGTACCAATTACTGGGGAAGTCTTGTCTCGAAATCTTGGACACAATCACCTCGTTAAAGTGTGCAATCTTGCCGTGAGCATAAGTTGACATCAACAGAGTCGGCGTCTATAGCACATACTGTCTCGTCTTGCTCATCCAGTAGTGTCAGGCATCTATTACGGATTCGCATCCTGTGTTCATCGTTCGAGACTCTGGAGATGGTATTAGTCGCTATAAAATGGTATCTTATCGCTACCTGCTTTCGAGATCGCCAATGTGTCAACGCTGCATTCTTGAACTGGATTATAGCTTGCTGTCGAATGATCAAAGGTACTGCCTTTTGTGTGGCAATTTCGTGCAAGGCATCATAGGTTCCAAACATATCGAGCATTTGCTTGAGGCGTGTACTAGACGCCTGAACTTGTCGAGGATCTTGGGAAGATGCAGCTGTCAAGACATCGTACAGCTCTGTTGGAGATATATGTTCTACTTGTATGCCCATGGCCACTGTAGGACGCTTAGGTGTGTCCATTTTGTCTTCGAGTACTTTGAAAAGAAAGAGCAAGTTAAGCCTGGTCGAAGGCAATAATAAATAACGCGTCGCGTCAGAAAATAATAAATAATTGTCACAGTCACCCAATCCAATGACTCACCACTGTTTCTTCCCACTATCAAGACTCTCTTCGTGTGTCCAAAGGGTCTCCTCCCATACCTCTCGAACAAACATTTTAATGTCTCACATACACGGCATACGCGGGATCGAAATCATAGACGATTCAGAACCAGAACGAGAGCAGCTCCGACAATATATGAAATCCACGCGGAGAGCTGGGATTAGGAAATCGACAACAAGTCCAGTTGTTTCAGCACGCGTAATTGAACTTACGGACGATGAAATGGATGATAGTAACAGTCCTGCCACCGGGGCAATCAGCAAAGCTTCCAATGTCGTTGACCATCCTTTAAGTCTGACGCTGAGTCGAAATGAGAGCCTCGAGGGCCCTCCAGTCAGGCCTGAAAAATCTTTGATAATGGCCGCACGCAACACGCCCAACTTTCAAGATCATGGAATACTTGTGGGTGGTAAGTCATACCGAGTTCAAACAATTCAAATGACTGATTTCTCGCCGAAAGAAACCTCTCCAGCACCTATCACTTCGCGTATGGAAATGTTTAATAATGGCTTTGGGGATGAAGACGAGGGTGCCGCAGTCAATCTTGCCTCTTTCGCCTATTCGGCCACCTCCTCTTCAGCTAAAACTTCCCTCAAAGGGCCAAGTGGTTCACGTCGAAATTTGGGCCCTACCTCTGCCCCAGAACTTAGACCTCAAAATAAGAAGAAAACGGATCATAAATTCATGTCGGACTTTTCTGATCAAGAGCTGAAGAGGTTAGAAAAATGCATAAGCTGTGGGATTGGTTGGACCTCGAGGAAGACTGCACCACAAAAGTTGGCCCACATCCAGTCTTGTGCTAAGAGGGGCAAATTTTCAGACGAAATCATCCGATTGCTTATTCGTAAGGAAATTGGGCTTCCGGATAACGGCGTACAATCGAAGAAGCCTACAGCAGATCCAAACGCCTCCTTGGATCCAAAGACTTTTCTCGAAGACGTTGTCACTGAATTTGCACCAAGAAAAAAAGGTAGACAGGTCGAAGTTCAAGAAACCATCAAGTATGTTTCCGAAACGCGAAGATCCATTTTGGATAAAGCGCGCATAGTCATCGGGTCTCCTTTGGCTCACGTAGATAATCAAGACATGGGCAGCGCCCTCAGTTCCGACAACACCATCATGCCATCGCCTCAGACATTTGGTGCTAGTGCTTTGGCACAAAAACATGGCATAAAGAGGAGCACATTATTTGATGATATGTCTCCAACGCCCTCTCGAGAAAGCGACGCTTCGGACCTAGAGCTTGCATCACCAGCTATTCCGAGATCATTTGTCACATGCACTTATGAAGCTAGTATGCAAGCTCTCCGCAGTGAATGTATGTAAGCCAATATATAGCTGCATGAAAACTGATAACACTCAGTGCCTCGTCGATTTAAACCTGTTCCTCGTAGACTTTTACAACGCTAATGTACGTCAACTTTATCACCATCACCATCATCTGAGGAGTGCGAAACCCGTTACTCATCATTATCGAAGAATCCGTCAGCTGGCTTGAAAACTAGTGCTCAACACAACGCAACTAGAGGAAGAAGTCACACACTCAATCATGATGACGATTATACTGGGCAGCTTTACCCCGACTGTGGATACGATATATTAGCTACAGAAAAGGGCTCATCCCTTGTTAAATCACCCAGAAAGGGTAAGGTTACTATCGGAGAACAGCCGAAACCAGGAGTCAAGAAACGATCTCCAAACAAAATCGGGAATGTTGTTGATCCCACAACTATTCCGAGCCTAGGCAACAAGATTACTCCCAAAAAGAGGTCACACAAAGCGCGAGTTGAAGAACACCATTTTGACGACGACAAATGGGAGCTGAGATGGAAGGAAAAGATCTTGAGCGACACTGATATCCATTTGCGCATCTTGCGATATGAGGTGGGTAACGGGCAGCTCATGTATGGTTACATTAACATGCGATTGCCCAGCCGATACATTTTGATGTTTTCTTGCAAATGGCGACAGAGGAGCTGCCAGTTTCTGGCAAACTTAAGTTACGATTGAAATCATTTCTCGACAAAGAGGTATGAATTAGAGATCAGCATGCCAAGGAGATTTTTTCAAATGGCTGTAGGCGATCCACATCTATGGTGTAGAGCCGATAAACAAACGGGGTCGACGCCGATAACTAAAATCCACATCTAAGGACTGCTGAATGCGATTATATCTGTCTAAAAACACTTGTGGAGCTATAGGGCAAGACTAGACAGGCCCGCAACCTCAATTGTGCCACCGACGAGATGTAGACTACCCGCCACCAGGACCTTTACGCGCTCTTGTGATTGGATTTTCTTGATAGTGTTTACCGCATGTTCGATCGATGGCAATACGTGGATTTGTGTAGTGGGAAATGTAGGGACTAAGGAGGACCAAGCGGCTGCAAGCTGTTGTTGGGTTTTAAGATCAGCTAAATCATCTTCCGGAATGGCCAGTGTCATCAAATCTACGAAAATGTGGAACAGGTCACTTGATTTCAGAGTAATGATTGCCTTACCACCCTTGAATTGTCCATCCGAATATGTTATATTGGTGCAGAATATAACGTGGCTGAAAAAAGAGCCTGGGGACTCCTGGAGTTGATGCAGCTTGAGCTGGGCGGATATAGTCGTCATAATTGAATCAAGAAAGGCAGGTCCCGCTCGGCCACTGGTACAATTGAACACCAATATACGCGCAGGACTACACCCATTGCCGATTTAGTGTGATGTACGTGAGGGCGTTTAATATACCATACCTTGGTTCTCTAGAGTCTAATGCAATACCTGGTGATGCAAACCACTGTATGCAACATTCAAGACTTTCTATGGTGTGCGCCCCATCCAAATACCATGTGATATTTTCACGCTTGGGGTCAACTATGGTTTGGCAGCGTCCTGGCCACCTAGTCTCCTTTAAAGCTGTAACAAATGGTTCCGAAAGAGTGGCTTCAAAATGGAAGGGAGTCTGGGCCTTTAGGAATGACTGGGCCAGTGCCACGGCGAGGCTAGCATTCTGTCTTTGATGCCCGCCAGCAAGACCTGGGAAGTTGAGTATATAAAAAAGTGCTAAGTATAGATGAGCTCAGTTACCTAGTTCAACGTGGTGTAGCTCAGTTTCCTGGCATACTGCGAACTCAGAGGCCTGGTAGTCATTGTTTAACGCAGATGTGGTGACAAGGGCAGATTCTCACTTGAACCTCTTTCGCACGTCGTTCGAGTGCTTGCAGACCTTCCATTGGTTGTTTCACAGTTATTGCAGGTACACCTTCCTGAATTGACATTAGCCTAGATGATAAGCGTATACATAGTAGAAACAAACCTTAAATATTCCTCCTTTATGCCATGCAATCTCCGATAGTGTTTTCCCGAGGACGGCAACATGATCAATGCCCAGAGCCGTAACGCCCGTAACCACGGGCTTTGGGACAATGTTTGTACTATCGTAAGCGCCTCCTACCCCTACCTCTAAAACGGTAGCGTCCACCTTTAAGGAGAGGAATGTATGGAATGCCACTAGAGTTAAGAATCTGAAGTAACCTGGCATCAGAGATGTAGTACTCGGTGACTGCCTCTATGATTGATGGTTGTCAGCATTGCATATGGACTGAGGGTGCATGTTTTACCAGGTCTTTCGCAATTAGACGGTCCCATACTTCGAAAAAGTATTTCGCAAACTCCTCTTCGGATATGGGGGTGCCATTGAGGCGTATTCTTTCACGTACCGCAACAAGATGGGGAGATGTATATAGACCTGGTCCATACCCCCCTCGTAAGGGTGTGATACAAGCTATACAAACCTCGTCTCACCAATCTTCTTTCCTGGAAGCGTATGGCGGAGTATAGAATCCGTGAAAGCACTGGTCGAACCCTTGCCTTTCGTTCCAGCGATGTGTATTACATTCAAAGCGTTGAGCTCTTTAGGCTAGGGTAGCAACTGATATAAAAAAAAAATTGTAGGTCGCGTTTCCTCCACACGTACAGTATATCCTATCCTCCCCAGATACTCCAACATTTCAGGTATCGCGGAGTCGTTCAACCGACCACCTGATGATCGGACAGCCTGTAATGCGGCTGCATTCGATTGTAGAGAGTTGAGGTGATCAATAGCATCTTTGTAAGATCTATTCGACATGTTCCTGTATCCAGAAGACAATGGTGCGCGTCTGAAAGGGAAGTAAGAGATAAGAAGTGCTAGGCGCATCACCTGAACTATTTAGTCAGAAAGTTGAAATGAAGTGATAGTCACGTGCTGCTTTCAAGTCAGAAACGGTCCTTTTGATTGTTCAACTCCGTTGCCCTAAACTTCAACCTTGTATATATGTACCTCTAACCATCCATAGTCCTGGTGTTATTAGCTTTTACAGCTTAATTTGCTTCCAGCGCGCGATACTTTCCGTGGCAATTACTCAGTGTGCACGTCAAGCTTTCTGAAGTGCGAACCACCATGGACCGATACTTTCCAGTCGTTTCAAAACCTTCAAGCCTTCAAAGGGCGTCAAAACAGAAACCTATCAAATCCAGATACCAACCATATCGTTTGAAAAGTGAACCAGACGGTGTCCCGCGTAAATTGTAGGGACCTCTTATCCCCCCTCTAACTACTACTTAAATAGACCATCTAAGGTCCCAGTTTAAGGAACAACTACGCCACAGCAATGACAAACCTTCTTCTTCTGCCCTCACTAAGATTTTGCTAGACACGCTCTCTGACGAGTCAAATCCGATTACTCACTCTGATATAGGTCAACGTTCAGGCAAATAGTTCATTCTATATAATAACTGAGGCCTAAGCCTAACTTATCCGCTTTCTAATCAGATCGTGTGGTGTCTGTATCAACGGGACATCAAATCTCTGAAGTACAAAGAGATCGGAAGCTCTTCTTGGAGGACCGGGGTCGCAAGCTTGTTGTTCAACAGCAAGCTGGGACTGAGAACAGCAAATATCAAGTTCTGAGTAATGTTCGTATCTACATAGATGGATTCCTGGAGAATACCACGGACATAGAGATGAAAGCAATCATTATCCGGGCTGGCGGCCAGGTGGTGTAAGTGGGCTGAAATTTATAGCTGGCTAAGCTAAGTGACTAATGCCCTTTTCTGAAGTGCTACTGCCTCCGGAAGCACTCATATACTTACTTCGCAGCAGCTAAGCGGATCGAAGACTCACAAACTGCTCACGGCGAAGTCAAGGAACATCATTCATGTAGTCAGGCCCGAATGGGTGACGGATAGTGTCAAGGTCGGCAAAAGACGCCCAGAGAGACCATATTCGATCCTTAAAAACTCCAGTACTAAGATTTTGTACGACATGTTACAGAAGTAGCCCAGTTGTAGTTGAGGAATCTACATTCATTCCTATCCTACGAATAATTGGCGAACGTACTGATATGTTTAGCAAGTGGTCTCTTTGTACATCACGGCAGCGGAGGTAGTTTCATGTCTGGCAGACCAACACTTATGCATTTATGTCCCATCTTGTGTGGACTTGGTTATAGCTAGGTATAGGTTTTTTGGCTGTCATGGTTTCTACCGACATGTCGCTCATGTAAGGAGATTTTCATCTCACCGCAAGTCATGTATGGAAACACTGTCGATCTTGTATATGGAGTCCACGGGTTCTTTATACAATAACGAATATATGGCGGACAACAATTGTAATCTATGCCAAAGGCCACACACATAATTCCAACGTTCCAAGTACGAATAAATTTGTTGTGAGTACGTGGTGGTCATTAACATTGGTAGATCGATATGCCTATATGGGAGATACTTGTCAGTACGGTGCTTTCTGATGTCGAAGATAAGAGGGAAAAATGTATGGTCAGGACTCTCAAGCGTATGGGAGAGCCAGGGAATATTGTCGTCGTAGCACATGATGCGCTTGGCCTGGTGCACAGCAAATAGTTCATCATACAAAAAAAAAAAAAAAAAAAAAAAAAAAGGGGGGGGGACAGGAGATGAAAAGAACTGTGTTACCTTTGTTTACAGGAATGAAACTAAAGCCCGTTGAGGGTTTATATGCTTTCATACTTTCTCACGGTAGAATACCCACGGTCACAATATTGCAACTGACGTCGCGCGGCATGTGTTGGCAGTTTCCTTGTGGGGTCTCATGTGTCTCTACTCCAGTGTTCCTCATACAAGCTAGTCTGGCTAACCATCCCTGTGTGTCTCATGTTAAATAACTAATATCATTCCATTTACCGTAGTACCCGCCGCTCACTTCCAACTTCTCTATTGCCATGCACATCTTCACCCCCAATCACGTGCAATTGCTCAATTCTTGCTATCCTCCTGCTTCTGTATTATTGACAGCGGGTCCTGACTATTCTCCGAATTCACAAGAACTCAGTCGCCTCACATATTACGCGTTGGTAATGCCCACTATACTATTATAACCACATTGACAGTCGTTGCAGATCCAATCATCCCGCTAAACTTACGAAGCTTGGGGCTGAGCTAGAGAAACGGCTAACCAATGAAGCTCGGAAGGCTAGTGCTGGGAACGTTCGTACAAGAGCGTCAGTCAATTCTCTAGCTGACCTAAACTCAGGCTCATTGATACCTTTTTAAAGCTCTCTTTTAATAACATTGTCCATACTTCGGTCACTGGCAACTGAATGTCGGCGGGACATTGCCATTCTTTCCCCATCCCTGGTGTCTTGCGTAGATTTGACACTTGAGGCGATTCCTAAAGATCTAGAGGTCGTTGCTAGAGTCGCTAGCGTGGTACGTATTCCCTTGATCAAGCTGACACCTTTCAGATGACTGTTCATAGTTTTCAGCTTGGACTACTTATACAGACGGACATCTCATCGGTACTGATAGTGTTTTAACAAACAACTATTTGTCAGCCCTTCGTCGGTTCTCTGGGCTAAGCTGCTCATCCATGGCTGATTTGGAGGTTCGAAATCGGTTAGATATTAAATTTCCACATTGTGCATTTGAGGTCTAATGTCTATCTAGAACCCGTATGATTGGATTTGCCGCGCTCACGGGAGCTTTAAACTCGGAGGCTTTGTATAACGACTCCACGCAATTCAGGGCTCAAATAGCGCTCATCATGCAACCCATTTTGACTACCTTATTTGAAACAGAAGTGAACATCTTAGATAAACAGTAAGTCCAGCGTGTCACTAGAAGGATAGCTCTAACTCGTTCTTCAGGTCTACTGCCGTCAAGGAAACACCTTCGTCGCCTTACTTAGCAGAATTCAGGACAAGACCTGCAGTAGAACGACGAGCAGCATCAGTACACATTCATATTGACGGGGATAAAGGACCCTCTATGGCGGACGTCTCCAATGCCGCTTTACGAGCACTTTTCTCACTGATTGGTCATACCAACAGTGCACAAATCGGATTCATAGTGCAGTCCTCCTTTGATAGCATAAGCAGCGCTCAAGCATGGCATAATCTTAGCCATTGTTGTTGGTTTGCTCAAAAAATGGTGGAATGGTCACAATACCAGTATCGCTATGCCGTTCCAACATGGCTTGTTGAACGGCTCTGCCAAAATTTAGAGCTCCCATCAACTACAGCTGTTCATGCTGTCCTCGCAGAAATGGCAACAACTATCTTTAATTCACCAGTCCCTTTGGTTAATCTGTCTACGTCAGACATCGCCTCAAACCTCGTGAATTTACTTCTTCGTCGCGCGGAATCAGACCCGAACGATGCGCTTTTATCAGCCTTGATCAGATGTATAGCGTCCCTTGGCCGGCATGTGTATTACTCAGACCAAATTCAAGATCTTGCTGTCAGTTCTACTCAATCTAGTTGTTATGCCATTCTGATGATTTAATAGGGAGAATTAATCAACCGCATTGTAGCTCTGGAGGTTCAAAGCGTACTGAGTAAGGGAAAAGCCAGTTCTGTGAGGAGTAGAACACAAGCGGTTCGCTGCCTGTTGGCTGCACTTATAGGTCTCATCCAGGCTGCAGGTAGGGGGGATGCTTTAGAGAAACCGGATGCACTTGCTCCTGCTGCACGATCTACACTAGCGCAAACATTCAAACAGGAAAAAGCCTCTAGTGGGCGCGCGTCTCGGAGAACGGCCGTCCCACCTGATATCTGGCAAGATACACTAAGTTTGCTTTGCGATAGCGATTATTCCGTTCGGGCCGACTACTCTGAGGCCCTAGTGTTCTACCTTTCGGAGGAGATGCCTAAACACGGCGATGCTGCTGCTGATAATAAGCGTACGCGGGGTCTCACTGAAGGACCGATTTCGCAAGCAATGAAAATTAATATTTTATTACATTCTGGAAACTATGGTACTAAGTTCCTCCATGCTATCCACGCGTTTCTCTACATCCTTGCTACCTCGTCGCCTTTTGGGATATCCTCGGCTTCATCCACATCACTCCATCCGACTCCGAACGGTTCTCTTCGGTGTAATGTTTTGCCTCCAAGCCCAGAAGAACAGGTAGATATCGAGGCTCAGGATATCGAACAAGCGCAATTAACCGGGCGTCGGTCTTTTACCCCATTACAAAGTCCAAGGCATCGAAAGGCGTCTATCGTTCAGCAGCTATTGGAACAAACCTCCCCAAACTTGTCATCGGCAACGGCACAGTTTTCAGACTATGAAATCATCCTGAAAGTACTTACCACGATACACGAGGAGCTTCCCGTTCGTGGTTTGTTAACAAGTATACCTATGTTACTTGCTTTGGAATCTGTGGTTGCAGGAATCCAGGATTCAGATACCGTTATTATACAACGCATCAATGTGATAAGGGAAGTTATGGCTAATGTGTGGCTAGTCCTTGGGGGTGTTTGGAACATTCCGCCACTCACGGAGTTAGCGGAGAGCGTTCGTAAAACCATTTAGCTCTCGTGATTCTGTATTCATAATGGATATAGGCACTGGCATCCGTACCCAACAGTTTAACAAACCGCAAATCCTTTAACCTCACAGCTCACCTCCTTCATCGGCAACCGATCACAATCACCCCGAGTCAGGTGCCTATATCGATTTGGGCTGGCGTAGATGCCAAGACAGCCCTTGAGCTTATTATAAACAGCTCAAGCGTTCACGAGGCAACTGGTATGGATAGGGAAGGGCTTGTACGGAGGTTGTCTGTCGAATGGACTGCTGAATCAGCTCTGAAAGATTGTAAGTCTCCCTTTCCATCCCACCCAGATTAATTCCACGCTGCCCTTTAGCTGCTGAGCGGTCATCCTCTTATGAAAATACGGTTAGAGGAGATGGTCTTACCCCTCTTCTGAAGATTTCGCCTGCGCTTATGCACATCGAGAACATATCTCAGCAAAGTCTCGCTCGTTCAGCAAGGGGTGTAGGTGTTGCAGACCTCAGGGTCGCTTTAGAAGGCCGAAATAGCATGTCAAATGTTGCTCTAGCAAGGCCGGCGTCAATCTCAACCCTTGAGCATGCGCCGTCAACCACATCAGCAGGGAATCTTAGGTTGACTCGAACTCGATCGCGGTCAAGGAACAAGAAGCGTCCAATGCCAAATGGTTCTGGCGAGGTTCGCGAGGTCTTAAATAAACTAGGCATTGGTAAACAAAATGGGAGTCTCTTGAAAGCTTCTTTTCCGTCCTTACAGAGATCAGATCAACGGTGCGTTGCTTGAATGTAATGAGCGAGGATGGCTATAGCTGATATGTGGGTTGACAGCTCCCCCCCTTACAAGTCATAGTTTCTGGAGCCATTATTCAGGTCAATCTTTTTCAATCATACGTCTACCTTCTCTTTCATAGTGTTCATAGTGAACTACCTAATTAATTCGAATGTTCTAAAGTATTCGACCTATCCTAGAAAAAAAAACTATTGACGTAGACCACGCCCTGTGGAAATAATTTTCCTCCGTGCTTCTTCCTCCAAATTTGCCCAATATGCGATCTCTTGCTGCGATTTTGGATGTGCTGATAAATGGGTTCCTTTCTGTATGGTCCAGGTTTAATCGAGTGGTTTGACTTTCAACAGCAAGGGAATGGGCATACACTCAAGCCCTGAAGCAAGGATCCATAGGTCATAGCTAGAGCAGTCGCTCTTGCAGCCACATCTTTTACTAGACCTGAATGTCGCAAAATTAACTTCGATAGCTCTTGTCGTAGGCGAAGTAAGCTATGGCGTTGTTTGAATGTGGTCAATGAATGAATGATGTCCGCGACTTACTTTGAGAATATCATAGTTTCTTCCTCTTGTTCTGTCAAGTAAACAAATGAGTTGAATAAAACGGTATATCGCTGACAAATCTGATAGGTTTTGTTATCATGAAGTACTTTCAAAATGATGAGTATGTGTTTACGCTTGAGACACCCGTGTCGCTGGTCACAACTGCGCGACTGAAATACCCTGAGCTCGTACCTTCCGCAAGTTTTCTGAGCGACTCAGAATTCTCTGCCATAACTCTTTGGAAGACAGGCCACATCTGTAGCCGTAGACCAAAAATGAAAAACTCGACAGGTGGACAATTGCGCCTTTGAACTTCCACAACTACATCCTCCATTAACCGGATCATGGTCAAGAGTGGGATCACGGGGGGTGTTGGATCGAGCACCGATTTAAGAAAAGTCTGCAGAAGTGATATTTGAGGTGTGATGAGTACATTAGGGAATGCAGCTGACCTCGCAATATGTGAGGACAGGGTCCATGATTTGCTTCCATATCGCGTCCCAGTTAGCTTGTTCTTTTTTTGCCGTCTCGGCAGTAGCCATAATGTTGCTAATCGTGCCTGTTTGCTTTATGCGAGGGCCGCCATATTCTGACCCAGAAACAGATCTGTGGTCAGCAAAAGTCGCCCTATCTGGGGATAGGAGCGGAAGGGGAGATGAGAGCGGGTTGTTGAATTCCTCTGTAGGTAGCATCGCTTCAACAGAAAAAAAAGATTTGATGAACGTGTATTCCGCAGTGGCATTATCCATGAAAACGAGCAGTAGTGAACGAAACAAGGCCTCTATGGGTTCTTTCTTTCTTGCCTCGTTAGGAAACTGAAGATGAGGGAATGAGAGACCCACGTGTGACTTGTCATCCGCCATGTAGGCTAATGTAACACCTGGACCTTCAATCTTCGCATATCCAAGGCGTTCTAAGTCCATACGGAGATCTTTTTCTCGTTCACTCAGCACAATAGGTTCGTGTTTCTCGATAGATCGAGACTGCGGGCCTGATGAGCCTTAAACTGAACTAATTTGGACTAACACAGACGGACCTTCACCCAACCAAGGCTTCGGGCGTATCTCCTAAAACCAGTCTCATAGTAGACCCGTGCTGCGCCCACGTAGGACCTTTGTACTTCGTGTGCAACATTGGGGGCCTGGCGCTGTAGAAAAGCGAAGAGAATGCTGTACTTTAAAAGGACCGATGTTTGGATAACTTGCATATTCGTCGTGACACTGCCTCGAATAGGTTGGAACAGCGCGAGGAAAAAGCCTCGTAGCTTTGTCGCAGCCTGTGACTGGATTATGCACCCTTCCATGAGTAGATAGTGTGGGATGGGCTAACCACTATCCTCAGGCCTTCGACAACCTCCCCAAGGTCCCTGGAGGCCTTTACCCGGGAACGAGCCTTCGTCATTACCAGCCGCCTTTCGAAATCCTCTATTGCATTGATCCAGGGTTCTCCCACATGCGAGTCTAATATGAGTGTTGCCAAGCTAGGAGGTACAGTTATATCGGATATTAGACTGGAAAGTGGCTTCTCAATCCTCTTGGGTTTCGTGATGAATTGTGTGAGACGATGAAAAGGTTGGTAAAGCTTACCCGCCGGCTTTTGAGTTTGTTTTCAATTTCCTTGCTCCTGTCCTGTAATTCTGATATCTGCCCCGAGACTGCTGAAAGGTCCTTTTGGAAGGTTGAAAGGAAGGATTCTAGTGAGTCAAGAAGGTTGACGCTTGTCTGAAGGTTCTAGTTAACCCTATTTGAATGGAGTCGTTGTAGTGCTGGATGTACCTGTACTTGGTCGTGTAGCCCGATGAACTCTTTTGCGCGCCTGTGAACTTTGTTGCCGATTTGGTAAAAAGGCATACTATCATATGAAAAGAGATTACATGTGTGTTCAGATCCTGACGAGACCAAGTTCTTCTGTTCTGCGACTGAGGTGATTCGTATGTACTGTTACGGATGAGACGAATCATACCAGAGCTTGTTTCATGAAACATGTTCAAAGAAGATATATGTATGGGATGTAGAGCTCGAGGCTTAAGCTTGAAGCTTTATATGTTGAACACAGGGGATTGGAGTTGGGTAGTGTCGCGTCACGTACTAACAGTGTTTCCAAACTTGGTTACGTGTAATATGTATATCCCAAGCTCAGACGCCCCAGTCGGCATGTTCTTATACTCAAAAGACTCCAAGCCGCTTGCCAGATTGGCCGATAGCCTTTACACGACATTAATTTGGAGATTTTTGTATTTAGGCAGAGCATCTATGATACAAACAATCATGTAAAATGACAAGGGAGACATTATCGATGATTCTATGAGATTCTGGCGCCTGAATCTACATCAGTGCATAGTTCAAAGATGATGTACTGGGAGCGTGCTGTGGCCGAGGCGCATAAGAGTGTTGCTGCTGCCCTGAGATGTGAAACTCATCCCCAGATGTATCACTATCTTCTCCTAGAAGGTCAAAGTTATCCCAGTTAAAGCCAGGGGGGTCTACTATAAGCCTTGCTAGCACGTCTTGCAAATCCGGAAATTGTTTCTGGGATGATTTGAACCATTGTCGACTAATCATCCATGTGGCCACTTGCTTTGGTGGGAGGTGGAATCCCTCTTTTGGAGGACCAATGCTGCGTGTCCTTTTCCCAACTCCCCGCTTCGGCATCAGAAATTTGTCAGCTCTTTCTTCATCATCGAGAATGCTGTAAAACCGCTTCAGCCGTGTACTTTGCCAAGCATATCCACGCGTGCGGAGTAAATCACGGGAGCCGCTGCCGTCGTCGTCTGAGTCTTCCGAAGACATGCATTCAAGTTGCAGTGCGCCGTCAAAAATCACGTGTTGAAGAACATCAACCTTCAGCCTAGCCTCAGCACGGTTGCTGAGTTTCTTTGTCAGGGTGAAAAAATGATCAGTTCAGAATGATAACTAATGGAGCAGAAACCCACCATTTTTCGTCGAGAAAGGTGCCGAGCTTTACGAGCTTTTGCTTCCTCGCGCTTCTTGTGATGTAAGGCGAGGTCTGCATCTCGTTGGGTCTTGAACTTGTGCCTGAATGTGATGAATGAGGCTTCAAATGCAGCCTCTAGGTTTTTTTTCCCAAAGTCCTTATCTGAAACATGTTTGTATAGTTTACGGTTTGCTTTAATGTCCGTAATGACGCGAGTTTTCATGCGAGTATTGTGGACTGATTGCTTCGTCGTTTTGTCCCACACGAAACGAACGGGATCATTGGGACCGAGAAATACGCCCTCAATATGACTATCCGGAAGTTCTTTGTCGCTGTCAATCTGCATAAGACGCAATATGTGTTCGCGAATGGCATGCTATATAAAGTAGTGAGATAATGAAACAAGATATAGATGTCATACACTTACATGAATGGTGAGGCATCGTTTATCATGGTGGCTGACACGTTTGAACCGCCGACCGTTGTTCGACGCGGAGCTATCTGAATTGTCTCCCTCGTCCTCACTGGAGAGTACAGATGTCCGTCTTTTTTTCTGATTGGGGTGAACGGATGGTTCGTGGCGAAGCTGTGGTGGGTGCTGAGCAGAGACGAGCTGTGGGGACGGGGAAGGGGTGGCAGAAGGAGCCGGGGTCTCGGCCATTATTGGTTCCGCCTGAGGCGATATCTGAAAGTCATCGTAAGAATGCGGGAACACTTCATGGTTGTGTGATCCTGGAATATACGGTGTATGTGTATATGACGACGGTTGAGAGACGGGAGATATAGGCGATGCAGGTTGTGTTGGCCTTTGTATAGCTATTGCGGGGGACATACTGTATTGAGGTGTTAGGAGGCCTGATGTAGATAATGACTTTGAGTTGTCACTGGTGTTCGATCGGAGAACGGTGATCTCCTGGCGCATCTCGAGTATCATTCTCTCCATGTCTAGCTGTCTCTGAGTAAACCTCGCCTCTTGTTCCTGTTCCCATGCTAATCTACGCTCGCGTTCTACCTCCTGCGATTTACGAGTAGCAGCCACGATATGAAGGAGTTCTTGGACAGCCTGGATATTAGCGGGGTTAGGCTGACGGGTGGCGACAGTATTGGTTACATTTATGCTAGAATTATAGTTAGAATGAAATGTGTTCGGTGCCAAAGGGGCTGACTACTAACGGGGGTGGGGGAGGCTGAGGCTCGGAGATGGCGAGCTCTAGCTCACTGCGATGGGGTACATAGGGCTGAGGTGGCGGAAGAGCCACGTTGTCATAGTCATACGGTATTGAGTATGTGGAGGTAGATGGACGAGACCGTGACTGGCTGATATAGGGATTAAGAGCGTTAGAGAGCTCACTAGAGGGCATGGCCTCCAAGTGATTGTTCGATCTTATTCAAGCGGTGGTCTTAAGGCCCTAAAGACAAATATATACAAATAGGTACATCCTCCATCGTCTGCAATATTCTCAGCTCAGCGACGCGTCACTCTATCTCATCGACTCGTTCAACTCAGTATGGACCCAGAATTTGAGCGTTTAATGTCACAGGCTCAAGCGAGGCAGGGCCAGCAAGCACCTCGTGGGGAGGTTACAACACCTGACAAGTAACACGCACCCCAAATTTATAAAAATGCATATTAACGTGTTTTCTTTACAGTGGCGAAGTCATTCATATATCTTCACTGGCACTTCTGAAGGTAGAAATAACAAATACCATCCCCTGCTGAAACTATTGACTCGTTCACAGATGCTCAAACATGGCCGCGCAGGAGTACCTATGGAAGTTATGGGTCTCATGTTAGGAGAATTTGTAGATGATTACACCGTGCAAGTTATCGACGTCTTTGCCATGCCCCAATCAGGGACAACAGTCACGGTAGAATCTGTTGATCATGTTTTTCAAACAAAGATGGTCGATATGTTGAAACAAACTGGGCGGTGAGTACTGAATCATTCTTGGCGCTTGCGCTTGCTCTCTCAATATTGTTGTCTTAGGGCTGAGATGGTTGTGGGGTGGTATCACTCTCATCCAGGTTTTGGCTGTTGGTTATCAAGCGTCGACATTAATACCCAGCAGGTGATTCCCTAAACAAGGGTTATAATTCTACCGTTAATTCCGTTTTCAGTCCTTCGAATCTCTCAATCTCCGCTCAGTCGCTGTCGTAATTGACCCTATTCAGTCTGTGAAGGGAAAAGTAGTTATCGACGCTTTTCGCCTTATAAACCCCCATACTGTTATCTCGGGTCGTGAGCCCAGACAAACGACGTCCAACATTGGTCACATCAATAAACCCTCAATACAGGCTCTCATTCATGGCTTAAATCGCCACTACTATTCTATTGCCGTTAACTACCGAAAAACAGAGTTAGAACAGTCAATGCTGATGAATCTCCATAAACGGAACTGGACGGAGGGTTTGAGACTACGAGATTTCCACGTCCACAAGGAGGCTAATGAGAAGGCGATCAAGGTTCGCGTTTACCAGTGGCGTTACCGCTTGCTTTGAGACTGATGGTTGTTCCCTTCGCTTCAGTCAATGCTCACATTGTCAGAGGCGTACAACAAGTCCGTGCAAGAGGAGTCGACGCTAACAGCTGAGCAGCTTAAAACACGGCATGTTGGTAAACAAGATCCCAAACGACATCTGGAGGAAGCCGTCGAGAAGGCAATGGGTGATCAGGTTGTCCAGAACCTTGGGACCATGCTCCTAGCGGAGCTATAGGTATGCAGTGATGGACGTTCCATTAGTGTGTAGCATAATTATATTCCATCTTCACATCAACAGTTAGGAAGGACGCGTAAGGCAAGGCAGTTGGATCTTAGTAGCTTAATGAATAGGGGTGATCTCTCATGGGTTCAAGATGTATCACAAGACGGGTAACGTGAGCGTGACCAGTGCCTTGGGGGCGACTTCCTATCAGTTCTTGAGAGCGTTGTAGATGGACGTTGTGTCACTTTCACCTTCCTTGGTTAGAACCATCCTTGAATAGACGAAGGATACGCTTTGAGATTACTTTGCGACTGGTGAAACCCAGTGCATTGGATGCCAAAATAGCTTGTCCCACGCAACGAAAGATGGCAAGCACGAGACCGCTTATCGTAGTAGCCCCAAACTTCTTGGAACACTTGTTACGCCCTTGTTTCGGTGATCGAGATGCTGGTGTCGCTTATAAAGGGAATCCGACGTCAGAAATGGCCAGTTCATAATGACCAAGTGACCTAGGGAGACCCAGATAAGTATGGTCCTTTGGCGAGCAGGGTCCGAGCACCGAAGATTTGTCTGACGTTGAGGTGTGACCTTGTAAGTAAGACCCCAAAATCGTTTGAGTAGATATTGATATGCAATAAATTCTATTCACGAAGTTGAAAATGAAATTTGTTTAGGAGGATAATAGGACGTTTGGCCTCGGCTCCTGCTAAGGACAGGGATGATGCCCATCATCTTGGCTCTCCGAATGGCCTTGCCTAATCTTCGTTGGCTTTTGGTGGTTAGGCCTGTTATGTTTCGACCATAGATTTTACCCATCTCTGATACAAAATGACGAAGAATATCTGGGTTCATTGCTTGAGATAGGGGATCGATGTCGAGTTGATGAAATACATCATTAGACCGGGCGATGGCAGGTGGAGGTCCAACGGCTGGTCTGCGGGTCTTATATGCGGGTGGAGCGATGAAGCGCGACTTGTAAGTAAGCTCATAAGGTTTCACAAACTGTGTTAAATTATGTGTGAGGGTGGGAAGTCGCTTTAGCATGCATACGTACGCGATGTGCTTGAAATGGCCTCCATTTCTGGTCCGTTTTTACAGGACCTGAGGCTGGAATGAAGTTGGTGTCTCGAAATGAGGACAGGAGGAATTGGGCGCACCTGCTTGTTCGTTGAGAACATCTTGTAGAAATTCTGCGCTTTTTGATATATCTGAAAGCTTTCTTGTTAGGGGAAGGGTTGAACGACTGGCAACGTTGCGAAGAATTGGAAGCATTGGCCAGCTGAGAAGAAAAGAGGCTGGAACTGAGCGGTGACGCGTGACGGGTCGTCCGGCGTTAACCGAAAGTTGAAACTGGCTCCGTGTCGGGACCCTGTGTACCCTGTGACTACATATGTAACCTGTCTACAGGACCGTTTCGAAAGAAAAAAAACTCATACTCACCGCAGTGAACAGTACGGGTTTTGGTTTTTTGTTGTTGTGAGGAGATAACGAGAGGTCTAGGTCTAAAAGGCAAGTTATGAGAAGGAAGAAATTACGCAGACTACTCTGATTAGTTTCGTTTCGTTACCTGATGGAGAACTGTGCTGATGTGATCAAGGAAATTGGAGAATATATCTCTCTATTAGAATTCTCCTTGGGTCTGCCCACTCCTCCTCTACCCCTTCGCGCCCAGCCCTTCACCCCTTTCATGTCACGCTAGCATCCACCCCATATCCCACATATCCTCTCTCCATCTTGCCTCAAAGTACAGTACAATACAGCCTTAGTGAACCTGCTTCCAACGCAGCTTTTACTATCACTGCTGCCCCCATACACCAGTCCATATGTCCGACTCTGTCTACCAACGTAGACAGCCCCCGAGTCCCCTCATATTCTCACCAGAAACAGTCTTGTCGCCCCCCCAAACTCTTCATAGTAATACCAGTAGCCATGGGTCCGGTTCAAACACCGTATCCATGCCATTCGTTCGCCGCCATGTAACCAGACGCCTCAAGGCTGCCAAAGCAGAGTGCGACAAAGAGTTGCAACGTGTCACCAACAACATCACCGCTTTTTTTGAAGAGCGCCTGAGGGAAAGAGATCATGAGACGGAACGTGAAATACGGGATCGAGACAGAGGCAGAAATCGTCACCGTGGATCTTTGACCCCCGATTCAGAGCCCCTTCGTGAAGCCTTCATGCATCAAGGCCCAGAGTTTGGCTCTGCTCTTCAGGCCGATGATTATAGCTCGGATGGTGGGTACGAAGCAGAGGTCGAGTATGGGCAGCACAGCCGTCAGCGTGCGTATCCAGTTGACGAAAAACATCATCTTCTACCATCTCTAACACATCACGCCTCGTCGCCTGGTCTTCATGTAGCGTCATCCAGCTCTCAAATGAGCCCTGGTGCCTTGAAGCGACAGAACACTGCTCCTTGGGAGAGGCCACTTAGTTCTTCTGTATCTTCAAGCGCTATTGCATCTAGCCCTGCTTCTTCGACCATTCTACTACCAGAGACTTCTCTGTCTCGTAAACCAACGAATCCGACCTCAGGGCCTACCTCTTGGGGCACAAGTGGATCTTCAACCCGAAGACTCTCGCGCACGATACACATCCCCACTCGCCCATCACGTTCTGGCCAGAGTTCACGCTCAACCTCCAGGTCTCGGTCTCCCCTGCCTCCTCTTTCTACCCATACTAGCTTCTCGGAGTTCACTGGTAGCGGTCCCATGTCAGCTAACCGTCGTGCTTCTCGTATCCTTATCGACGACCCTATCGATCCTATAATGACTGCTTTGTACGATATAATATCGGTTGCTACCGATGTCACCGACATGTCCATTGCTCAACTGACTGCTCAGCCCAAAATTTGTGAATCTCTCGTGCAAAGAGTTCAGAACATTGGGAAAGCTTGGGAGGAGCATCCCGAATGGCACGGACGGAACTGGTATGTACAGGTTCTCCTAGCGGTTGCTAGTCTCAGTCGCGTGGTTGAGTGGTGGGAGGCCGAAAAGCAATTTTGGAATTTTGACGATAACGAGGACGAACAAGATGAACCCCTCACGTTTGTCACCAAGGCTGCTGATGAACCTCTTCCGTCTCTATCACCTCCGAAACCAACTGAACCAGAAAGTCTCAAGCTCGGTCCACACAACGACAGCCAGCTCTGTTTAGCGGGACTTCCGAGCCAAACGCGCAAATCACGAAGTGAAGGCCCCAAGGAGCTTTCAGGGAGCCCCTCGCGGCAAACTGCAGAAGTGTCTCAAACAGGCCCTTCAAAGGATACAGAATCAGCAAGGATATTGGCGACGGAGCGTTTGAGGTTGCAGGCGGAGACCGCACATAATCAGAACATCGTGATGGAACTCAGCCCCGATGGTGACCACTTTATTTGGCTTAATCATGCATGGAGAGTAGTTGTCGGGTAAGCGTTTAAGTTCAACAAAACCACCAGCAGTTGTTTACGGTTTCACCCATGAAGCACTGATCCAGACCTATTAGCTGGGACACGAATATCTAGTCTACTGGCCCCGTCTGACTGGGGCGTTTTTCAAGAAGCCACGCAGCGGCTTCGCGAGGATGACTCTCACACAGTAGAGGTTCGGTTTAGACTTCAAATTGAGCCTGGTCCAAACGCAGAGCGAGACCCAAGTGTTGGACTCCTCTACCAACCGATGGAGGGTAAGGGGATGTTGATGATTGATCGAGAGGATGGTCAACCATCTCACACAATGTGGGTTGTGAAGCCGATTGGCCCCGCTCGGTATCAACACGACTCTCTTCAACTTGAACTGGCAACTGATGATCCTGCATCCTCTGTTGATGGCGCTCACAAAGAACCAGCGACGCCATTCAACTTTGCTCACCCTATCCTGGTCGACCCTATACTCTGCCGCATATGTGAATGCCAGATCCCTCAGTGGTATTTCGAAAAACACAGCGAGACCTGTGCCGAAACTCACCGTCTCGAGGCCGAAATTACTGAATGCAATGAATCGATTGCAGAGTTGCGGAACACTATTCGTGATCTCTGTGTTGCGGTTGATCGGGCTTCTCCTGCTGCCATTCCGGAATATCGTGGTATGCCCATATTTACCCCGGCCGCCTCGCCCATCGTTTCGTCGCCCCTGCAGCTATTCCGTGCAAATAAAATGCAGAGGTTCGGCGTTAAAAAAATGCAGAAGAGGTTGCTCGACCAGTTGGAAGATATCCTACAAGTGGCAGACGAGGTGGCGATGCCTGCCTTGAAAGATGAGGAAGCCAAAGAACCAATAGAACGTCAACGACTTCTTTCGCCTAGCTCTGAGCGTAAAGTCACACAGATCCGCAACTGGTCCAAACCTACCACAGAGGATCCGGCCTTGGGTCAACTAGTGCAAGATACGGAACGGGTTATGCGCCAAAAAATAGACAACGTTGTTCGTTTGCAGAATACTATCCGTTATGCAGAGAAGATATGGCACGAATGGGAGGAGCGTGTAGCTCTTGCGACTCTCAATGAAGTTGAAGATGATAGTAGCAGTGACAGCGATGGAGACGGTGAAGATATCCAACGTGGTGGTAGTACAGAGGGCGATAACTACTCTAGTGGAAGGTCGGAATATGCTTTGGGCCGTGAAAACTCACCCTCTGGCCCAACCCCACTAGCATCGTCTTCACCAGCACCAACCCCCACACTTGTTGACACGAAACCGATAATTCTACCCATCCCATCTGCTCCTATCCCGATTTATGGCCCACGACAATCTCTCCATACAAGATCTTCAACTCCTTCGTCGGTATCTTCACCTCTCGCTCTTGCAGCTCCAATAGTTGCACCATCATCCCCAGAACTTCCCCATATGACTCTTGATGATGGCCCTCTAAGCGTTCAAATCAAGACTCGTAAGTCTACTCAGAATCTTCTGGAGCCCAAATTTATCATCACTCCACCCGCATCACCTTCATTCTTAGAGCGCGACGGCTCGTCTCTCACACGCGAGACTTCTGTCACAAGACGTGGACATCGACGACAGTCAACCATCAATCCTATTATGAGCCCTCCAGGACCACTTTCACCCAGACAACCGTCAGCGGCACCGTTGTCACGCACTACGCCTGCATCCATCAAAGACTTCGACATTATCAAACCCATCAGCAAGGGCGCCTTTGGTTCTGTCTTTTTGGCCAAGAAAAAGGCCACCGGAGACTACTATGCTATTAAGGTTCTGAAGAAAGCCGATATGATTGCGAAAAATCAAATCACAAATGTCAAAGCTGAGCGCATGATCCTCATGAAGCAAGCAGAGTCCCCTTTCGTGGCCAAGCTTTACTTTACGTTCCAAAGCAAAGAGAATTTGTATCTTGTCATGGAATACCTCAATGGTGGCGACTGCGCAGCTCTCATCAAGACGTTAGGCTCCCTACCCGAGGAGTGGACAAAGAACTATATTGCTGAGGTGATCCTCGGCTTGGACTACCTGCATCAACGCGGTGTAGTTCATCGGTGCGCCCCTAAAATATGTTACTCTGAAACATTGTTACTTATTCATCTCCTTCCTAGTGACTTGAAGCCTGACAATCTACTAATTGATCAACATGGCCATCTGAAGCTGACAGATTTTGGCCTGAGCAGAATTGGTTTACTTGGGCGACAGACCCGAGAAAGTCAGGCCGGAAGGGTGCTAACTAGATACAATTCCCGATCTCGTCCACCCTCCATGGATTCCGCATATCTGTCTTCTCCTCTGATTTACACCGAGCATGCCACGGGAGGTTCGTACTTTTCCCCACGGATCCAGTCGGCTACCCGCCCAGGAAATTCGCCTCATCTATCTTCCACAGATGATGTCGAGTCCAGCGGTTCGGAATCGTTCTCTGGACTCCATACAAGGCGGCCTATCAAAGCTAGCGACAGTCCGCTTCAATCTTTCGCAAACGAATTGACGACCGATCTACGGTCTCACTCGAACTCTAGTAGTGGCACTCCTCCCGGAGAGCAGAAATTCGTTGGAACTCCAGACTACCTCGCTCCTGAGACAATCCTTGGGCTCCGTGGTGATGATGCTGCCGTCGACTGGGTCAGTTCATATGGGCTTACAAGTTTTGATTCACTGACATCGTCTGACAGTGGGCACTCGGTGTCATTACATACGAGTTCCTTTACGGAATGCCCCCCTTCCATGCTGACACCCCAGAGAAGGTCTTTGAGAATATATTGTCAGGTCACATCGAGTGGCATGAAGACTGGGTTGACTTTTCGGAGGAAGCACGGGATTTTATGAAATCTCTCTTGATGCTTGATCCTAGCCAGCGCTTAGGTTCTGGCGGTGCAGAAGAAGTCAAATCCCACCCATTCTTTGAGGGCATCGAGTGGGATAAGGTAACCACAACAGAGGCTGCATTTATACCTCAAGTGTCAGATCCAGAATCCACCGACTATTTTGATCCTCGAGGAGCTATCCCTCAACTATTCCACGATGATGAAGCAGTTGCTATCACAGGACAGGTCAATCCAGATAGCCCTGTCGGAGATTCTTCGACCTTGTCCTCGTTTACCGCACCTCTAAGTAACAGAGACGCTGTATCTGCTGGCAGCGATGACTTTGGCTCTTTCAGCTTCAAGAATTTACCCATCTTGAAGCAGGCCAACGACGATGTCATCCGCAAGCTCAAGACGGACCAGATGGCACCGCTTGCACAAGCGCTTACCGAACCGCCTACAACGCTTACTATCCACCAAAGAAAACGCAGCGTATCGACGAGAATCAAGAAACCGCCAAGCGTTATCACAAATGTAGATGCCAAGATGATTCCTACAAACCCCCCGTCCCCTTCCACCTCAGCATCCTCCGTTGCCTCGTCTCCATCCCATGCAAGTTTACCGCCCCCCACTCCAGGCGGTGCTAATAACCACAATCGTAAACCATCAGAATATGGCGCAGTTGAGCGTTTCAAACTTAACCACAAGGAAGGGTTTGATCGAAGAAATTCGATGCCGAGTCGTCTTCGCACCGCTTCAGTCTCAAGCGCGGGAGATGGATCAGGCTCCGAAGCTTGGACTTCTTCAACTGGACATGGGAGTCATGGGAGTCACGGTAGCGGCAGCCATGGAAGTCCGCACGATTTTGGCACCCCACCGTCCTCTGTCCATTCCATTGACCTAAGGAGGGGACCAGACCCTAACGACCGCGTAGTGACTTGCTTGCTTGCTGAGGACAATCCTATAACAGCTAAAATAGTCGAGACGCTACTGATTCGCCTCGGCTGTCGCTGCGTTGTTGTCGCCGACGGGTCAGAAGCGATCAGTGTGGCGATGGGAGATATCAGTAAGCGTAAAAGCGTCAGCATCAAATTGTTCAACTGATATCGAATACTCAATCCAGAATTTGACTGCATCTTGATGGATCTCCAAATGCCAGTCTGTGAGTGCATAATTTATAAACTTCATACGAAGGTGTTAAAGCTCACCATCAACATTCATAGTGGACGGAGAAGGTGCCGCACGATATATCCGAAGTACCAACGGCAAAAATACCAATACCCCGATCATCGCTATCAGCGCGTATAGTGGGACTGATCCCAACGAAACCAGCAACGTCTTCACGGCTGCGCTCTCGAAACCTCTGCAAAAAGCTGATCTTTTAGGTAAGTCGAGTATAGCCATAAAGATGGGTTGTGTGAGTGATATATTTCCATTTGCTATAGCTGCCATGCGTCAGCTTGGCTTCAAAACATCAACGGTGCAAGGTGGACCTGGATCTACCAAGGTTACCGCTTTCCATACCAACTCATAACCCATATTTGTTTACGATCACGTTCGTTTCATGCCTAAACTCTCCGCGCATCTACTCTTTTGTCTTGACCATGCCCTACCATCCATTTTTCACCCGCTCTGAAACATATCCGCATTGCATCAGCATTCATTACAGCATATACTACCTTCGCATATGAGCATTTTCTTTCACCGCATTAGATAGATACACTTGACCAAACACGACCTCCGAGTCACTTATTGAGCTCCGAGACCTGATTTAATGATTGGTAACTTGAATGGTGCCTGACATATTTTCCATATTCCTTATCTGCCGGACTAGCACAACAACTACAACGACAGCTGTAGAGGATCAAGAAAACACTGAGCAGTAGTAGTCGTCATATCTCAGAGGTTGACAGCTGTTATATGTAAGATGGTTGCCATAATTGTTCAGATGACTGGCCAGAACAAGCCTCCCTAGCTCTCTTCCACCCGCAGATCCCCACTTTGGTAATTGGCTGTGATATTCAATCCCCTTACAATACTTATGAACAGCAGTGAGTTCTTGAGCAAGTTGTGTGTGCTGTATACTGATTATTCATTCATGACTCCGCATGTACAGCTTCATGGAGCAGTTATCAACCTAGCAGTGACGGGCACAGAAATATGTACCGCGCGTCAACAGCCCCAGCTGCAGATTATCCTGCTCACCCAGCTTCCCTCATGCCTGGGCACGTACCTCAGCCAATCAACAGACCCGACCTATATTTCACAAATCCAACTCAAATGCCAGTCCCTTATAATACTCACAACGCTTATTTCTCGCATCCTCCGCCCCCTACGCAATATCCGATACCCCATACCCCTGCCTACTATCACTATTCGTCCCTCCCAATTCTTCGCCCACCACCGCCTTTACCGCCACGACTACCAGCAGCACCACCTAGACCGCTCTTATCACCGCCAGTTCCGTTTAACATTCCTCCGACACATCTACAATCATCTCTTCCTCCAGTTCCACCCAAACCTTTCCAATCATCCTACGATCCTCTACCGCATTTCATTCCGCACGAAATTGTTCACTCAGCCCCTTCCTATGGAACAACATCTGATAGGAACCCTTCGGAGAGCCTACTAACCGATGAAAGTGATATAGCGTTGGCCATGGCGTTATCAGAGTCCGTTTCAAAGGAAGAACAGGAAACGCGACAGATGCTGATCACTGAAGAGGAAGATGAGCTTGCTCGAGCGCTAACAGCATCTTTGATTGAGGTTCAGAGCCCTCTTCAGCTGGACTTCGACATTACACCTGTCGCTTCTTCGAGCCAGATAGCTTCATCCTCTTCATACGACGACGAGACATTTGCACGTTTGCTGGCCGCAGAACAGGAAGATGTAAACAAGATCCCTCTCAGTGAAGAGAGAAGAATAGAGTATACGGTAGAATCGTCCCACTACTCTTTCGGAAGCTACCTCACAAACGAAAATGAGCTAAGGCCCCAGATTGACGTAGCTTGTGACACGTTTACAGGTGCTACCGCAGAAAAACCATCAATAACCATCCCCGCCTCCACATCAGGATGTGTACCATTATCGTACTTAAGGAGTGACGAACGTGACGTCCACGCTATTGCACGTTTATTGGGATTGGAAGAAAGTCAAAGTTCCACCCCATCTGCGAACAAGATTCCAGAAGTTCAAAACCCTGATATTTCCACTTTTACATCTACCCTCGGGGGAGAATTACCACAATATTCCTCATCAAGCAGCCGACCTTCTTCATCAAGTATTGGCTGTGATGAAGAGGCAGTCGCGCGGCCGCTAGGTGCAAATGCAGACGAACAGCATGGTAGCTCGGCCACTTCTAAGATCCATTACCCGAGCAACGCCATGTCACCCATCCCCAAGGATGATCTACCACAATATCCTGTAATCGATACTTATGGCTCCTCGCCAAATGTCAACTGTGATGACGATGAGGCTTTCGCGCGGTTACTTGCTGCAGAACGTTACGACACTCCATACACAACTCATTGTATTGCTGAATCTAACGATAGTGATTCCGTCACGCAAAAGCGTCTGCCGGAATATTTTGCAGTCGACCCTCGACCATCCACAACCGATGGCAGCGGTGAGGATAGGACGAAAGAAAGACACGATACTCCTTCGGAGACCAACTACGCTTCCAGTAGCCATCCAACCAGCTCACCTATAGCCAAGGGAGGCTTACCACAATACTCTGTACAAGATGATCATCACTTCTTTCCAGGTGCCAGTCATGGCGGTAAGAAAGCGTTTGCGCAGTCACATATGCACGACATCCTTCCAGCTGCTGCCCATATAACAGCCTCTACATCTGAAGACACGTCAACGGGGGCACATCCGAAGCCACCAGAGTATTCTACAGAACAATCTCACAAGGATAAAGCGTATACACCCGTGGCATCAACGACTAACAACTATCCAAATTCGACTGGAAGTGAAACACCCCTTTCACTCCCAATGGTATCCGAGCGTGAACACGTTAAAGAGACCAACTTATCACCTCAGGGTGCCCCAGAGCCTCCGCATTATTCGTTGCAGAATATCAGCACAACAACTGACCAGTCTCCTGACTCAGCCACACTTAAAGCTGACGGGCGCCCAAGTAATACACATGCGTCTCGCCAGAGTAAAATCCCTGAGTCTTCCATGCCTACCAGCCCCTCCAACAACCTCAATCACTCAAGCCCACCTTTATATCTTGACGATACCAGATCAACTGTGTCTACATCGTCTGTTGAAGTAGTTCAGCAGCCCCCCTTTCAGCCTGTGGCAGAAATACTACATACCATAGATTCATCGCACCCCCCACCCGCACCCTTTTCAAGGCACCAAAGCCTTATAGTATCACCTCTTCAAATAGACACCAGTTCGTCTATAGGTTCCGGCGGTTCTTCTGAGATGGGGCCCAGTACACTACCTCATGAGCGACTTGGCTCGGATCAGCTACGACCAAGTCCAAGTACGCTCAACCTGAACGCATTCGTGGACAAGGAGCTTTTCAATGGTGTCTGTGAGTACTCAAAGATGAGCCTTGGAAACGGTTTTTAATCTCCTTCCAGCAATAGGATTTATGGCGCCGAAAATCTCTGCTCAGATAGTCCCAATGTCGGACGAGATGCCACCTATCATTTCCCTCCCATATGGGAAAGCACGCCCTCTACATCTGCAAGGGCCAAGTTGGAAGCACCTACTCAAGCTGATGGCGAAGTTGAGTGGTACCAGGGTCGAGCCCTCCTTAGATGCAATCACCGTCACGAAAACACCACCTAAACTCCGTACTGTCATACAATTCGTCAAAGTAAGTTTAAGCACATGTAAAATTTCACACAGCTCAACCGTTCACTCTTATCAGCCGCATCATGCATCCTTAGTCTGGCGTAGCATTTTCTACTTTACGATTGATTATCCCCCCCCGCAACCTATTCGCAACGGAGGCGTCAACGATCTTCCATATTCTTATAGCCTTGCCGGCATCCCAACACTACTTCGTGACGCCGTTGATACACCGCTGTCCAAGACGTATACGATTCCAGCCTCCGAATCGGTACCCTACCCAACGCTGCCTATTACATTTCCACAACTTGCGCTATACCTACAAGCAGCCTTGGAAGAGTCACGTAGATACCTTAGCGACAATTCAAGTGGTAATCGAAAACTTGCTAAGATGATTAACACATGCTATCCAACAGAGGAAGACCCCCAGGATAATCCTGACCGTTCTAGCGTTGGAGGGCTGTTTAAAAGTCTAATAGGTCGTTCAAATAGGTCGAGTCGAAGAGGGGGGAACGAAGAAAGGTATGAATTCGTTACCCCGTTTGTAGCCAATGAATGGGGGTAATCTATATTATGGGACTTTTTTCCTGTAGACATTTACATTTACATTACTCTTGCCCGATCTTTATTGACAATCCTACTCGTGAATATCATTATTTTTACTGTCTCTAGGCCAGAATCAAGCTTGAGCTAATTATCATATATTACGTAATTAAGCATATGCCTTAGACTATGGCGGTCACAACTTCGACACCAGTTACTATCCTACCCTTGACGGTTGAAGAAGAAGGTATTTAAACCTTATGCTCATAAGAGTCCTTGGACAAAATATATCATACAGATATTGTCATCCTTGCACGGATCACTAATGACGAACGCCCACTAAAACGTGTTATCAAAAAGTTCCATAACTATACCTCCCTTTCGCATGCGCCCATAGTCCCTCCTGTGTCATCCCTTGGAAGCGCACAGGAACTTTCTCTAGAGGATGCACGAGAAGCATTCCTAGTCGAGTTGGCTACGTTCCAGCTCTCACTAAAGAAGAGTGCGATGATTTGTGAAGCAGAAGCTAGGCAGGTAGAGGAATACCAGAATGAACGACAACGAATTGGTATGTGCAATCTGACTACTCCCCGCGCATTAAACCAACACTTGATAATAGAAAAAGAACACGTAATTCTACGAGAACAGATAGAACAGCTAAAAACTGCGCTTGAGGACGCTCAATTGGTTAGACGTCAGAAGATAGAGTATGATTTAGTAGCAGAGAAAATCAATACATTGCCTAGCCGGGACGAACTCGAGAGGTAAGTCACTTCTCTTGTTTTGAAATTCTTTATAATCTCAGAAGCATTGATTTAGTTCTATCCAAGCGCTGGAAGGCGATATGACAGCCATCTTATCTGAGCATGAAAACCACAGTCGAACATTGGATGAGCAAAGGTCTTCTTTAGACACAATCATCGCACAACTAGACATCCTACGTTCTATGGGCAAGGAGAAGGGCGCTACATCTGTCGCGCCATCTGCTAGACCATCGCCTGCTCCTGACAACGTAGATAACGCAGATATATTCGAGGCGGTCGCAGAGGTACCGTCCGCCGCAATGGAAATCTCCACTACCGAAGAGAAGGAAGAGGGTGAAGAGAAGCCACTCAGCCAACTAGCTGCATCAGCCGAGACAGACTTAGCAGAAGATGACATTGAGATGGGAGAGGTAGAGGAGGATCCGAAAAATGGCAAGTCAAAAAAGAAGCAAAGGGAGGAGCTCGAGGAGGGAGAAGCGAGCGATACGAGTAGTGCTTTATCTGACCCACCAGACGACTAAAACCACCATTCTCTCAAGATATACGATATATGCAACCTGCGCTACGTATCATGTTCACGAAACCCTACTTCAAGACTCATCAGATCTTTAGCACACAAAACCTGTTGTCCATATTCTTTCGCTGCTAGATCTGCAATGGCTTTCATGATTCTAGTAGCGTCCTCCGTATTTCCACCCGAATATCGCGCTGAAAAGTGGTTGAGCACCAATTTACGCGCACGCACGCGCTTTGCAAAAGCACCCGCCATTTGTGGCGTCGAATGACCCCTAGACTTTGCCTTTGCCTCCACACTCTCATAAGTTTCAGCATCTCTAGTACCTTCATCTAGACCGGGTAAGTGAGCGTTTGTGGCTTCGTGAATCAGCACATCTGTGTCCATAGCCAAAGGTATGATGGGAGAGGGATCGTATGTATCACCCAAGATAACTAACTTTCGTCCTTTTCGACGAGGAGGGCCGACAAGAGTGGTTCCATCTTGGAGCCTGACGCTCTCACCCTTTTGCAGAAGCCGCATGACGGACATGGGAGTTTTAGTCCGTTTGAGGTCGGGAACGTATTTCTCTGGGTTAATCTTACTGGGGACTGGCGCCTCTGTCACGATGAAGCCTAAACATGGAACAGAGTGGTTTATGGGAGCAGCTGAGACGGACACAAAATCGTCTTTGAAGATATCTCTCCAAACACCGTCGACCTCAGGAATGTTTCGGCCGTGTGGTGATTCGTATGACAAACACGCCATTGAGGTAAAATCCCCGAATTGTGGGTCGGAGGATGTTCGTAATTCGTGGACCACATACGGAGCGCTAAGTAGTGTATGCGAATAAGACATTCCATTGCGAACAAAGGCACGAGTACCCAACGGCCCGTATATTTCTAATGGCTACGACAGTGTGAGGCAAGCGGGGACAAGATGAACGCCATATAATACTGACTGATTGGTCCATTCTAACCTGAGTCCTTGGATCATCAACACCGTCAACTATTCCTCCAGCACCGTTCAGGCGGCTGGCCAAAAGAGGAATGAGTCCGAATATATGATCTCCTGGAAGATGCGTCAAAAAAATATAATTTTGTTGAAGAAGTCTGGAGTATACCATGCGTATGGGTGATGAAGATCTTCTCGATTCTACCCATCTTCACAATGCTCTTCTGTATCTGATGTTGAGCGGCTTCTCCACAGTCAAATAACCACACATCTCGACCGAGATGCAAAGCTAAAGAAGAATGGTTTCTTGTGGACGACGGTTGTGCTGATGCAGTTCCAAGGAAAGTGATACTTATAGCCGAAAAAGCACTCCTTGTAGTTGTTGGAAGAATGTTTTCGTTTGTACAAACGGATTCAGTCGACATGCTGCGACGGGCATTCAGCGCTCAGCACTGGTATCCAGGGAAGGTAAATCAGTTTGTAGCTATCGGGCTAGATTAGAATTGGTTAGCGTACCGAACTTGATAATCAAATTTTACCCTGCTCTTTGGTATAAACTTTCGTAAACTTTTGAGTTTAAGAAATGAGATCAAGCAAGCAGATGGAGGCAGTATACGTAGTAGTATAAGTAGTATATGTCCAATATATTATCAAGGCTGATGGATGATATATTTGTTGTTACAAACTCCCTGCATCTATCCAGGTGAAGTTGGGCCACGGATATGAAGCAAAGTTGAGAGTGGAACTGGAGGTAGAACTGGACGACGTCGACGACTTGTGGGCGAAATTTGTGGTGCAGCTATCAAGTGTTTCCACTGTATTCCTGAGAATGAACTACGACAGGGTGGGCAAAGCCGTTATTCTCGTCATCATCCTATTACAACAGAGTACTGTTCTACAAAAGGGGTCATATAAATAACTGAGGCCGCTGATACAAGTTCGTTTTCTGTCTTTAGGCAAGATAACGCTAAAATCGCCATGCGATGGCTTTTCGCGAAGGTAAGGTGCGTGAGTAATGGCGTGAAAATGGCCCCCAAAGGCCTTCGCCAATCTCGTCTGCTACCACACGTATAGAATCGGCTTTCCCGAGTGAACTGACGTGATAGACACCTGACTGTTTGACCTTCATAGGGGCTAGGCTTGACCATGGTTGGTTGGCATAGCTAAGGGTGATCTGTTGCAAGCTGGGGGTATGACGAGCAATGCGTAATGCACTTGACGCCATACTTTCTTCGCCAAGAAGGTAGACTTTCTGGACCTCCAAGGATCTGAGCCGGGGCCCACCTTCAACTGCTCTCCACAAGTTCTTCTGTAAGGGCTATATTATGAGAGATGACCAGTTTACACAAACGAAGGACTGACCATATAAAACCCAAATTTATGCCTCGTCGTACACGCAATTTTGAGATGCAATAAGGAAGGGCATGCAGTTATGAGAGGCCGAAAGACTTTGATATGGTCTGTTTCACGAACCGCAGCGTTATTGTCTGGGCTAAGACCACGGAGGTTAAACTTCACGCGGTATGACAAATCGATCCATAATTCCAAGGTTGAGAGGTCGTGGAGGTTCCTAAGACATGGCAACAACTCGATAAGGTCCCGAGTCTGAAGACGCTCAGAACACATCCTAAGCGTCGTGAGGTGACAATGTGAGAGGATGTTGGCAAGGTAAAAGTGAGTCCCGCTGAATTCTCTGATCATAATATTTGAGCCAGTTAGGTCCAGCGTTGGGAACCTCGCATCGTATAGAATGTGTAGCTTTTTTAGATGAGGGTGGGCCGATATAAAGCAGCTAAAATCCTGCATGGTGTCCATTTGCGAAATATTGTCCCAATCTAGCAAAGCAAAACCGATGTTTTGCATCAGCGTGTGGCCTAGGATAAGACTGTGCAGCTTGGGCCAGTGTCCACGGACAAGCGGTCGGACGTCAAAAAGGGGTGTGAAGTATGAAGTTCGTTCGCCACCTAGGGTCAATTCTTTCAGATTGCAGCAGCGGTTGATTAGCATATTCCAAAGGGATTCGGGAAAACGCTGTACGGCGTCTGGATCTATGGGAGGGTAATCAACGCGAGTATGTTCGAGATCAGCTGATCATTTACGATGAAAGAAAGAGAGCGAGAATGGACGTTCGTGATAGTTAGTGACCAGACTGAAGCCCTCCAGATTGTCGAAATTGCAAAGCTATTAAGATTAACTAGTGTCTAAGCACTGTATTGATTGAGCTTACCTCGCTATCGTCTGATATCGGTCGACCGCCAACAGTACTTCCGATATAGCGGAGTCGGGGACAGCTGGATGATATGAGAACTAGCTGAATCGAGTTCTCAAAAGAGCGTACTGTTTACGGAGTGCTATCCACAGGCTATCCTCGGGAGGCTCAAGTCCATCCCAAATAAATGTCTCCAAATTAGGCAGATGAGGCGCAAGGTAAGCTAAGGCGTCTGCCACTTCTCCCTCAGCATCCATCCAAAGAAACGAGGAAGACATCAGGTCATTGGGCCTGAGGACAATTTTCTTGATATGGTAAGCTAATTCCGGCCGCGTTGACAAGAATTTGAGTCGTTCCTTGCACCGATGATGAGTTTTGCATTCAAGGCAAGTGTATAGTATGGCTAGCAAAAATTTATGAGCATGCCATGACTATTCATCCGGATTAACCAAAGAGTAATAAGCTGAATGCATCGAGAAACATACCACGAGAGAAAAGTTGAGAATATCTCGCGGTAATTGTAGGTATTGAGCAATCACTAGTAATACTTCCGATGGTAGGCGGGCGTCTGTAGGGTGATTTGTGATGCCCTGTTGGAGTGTGGTATGTCTTCGCCATTTAGCTACAATCGCATTGGCAAGAGGGAGCATAAGTATGGTTGTGAGATGGTGTGGTTCACACTGGACAGGCACTGCCCCTGTCCTTTATTTTAAAACAGGCGCCTACCCATTTGGGGTTAGGCCACGTTTTGTGCTGATCTACTTGCTGGTGCTCAACAAACTGTCTGATATATACCCGAAGAATTGCTTGCATTTTGAAATTATGAATGATATAGACGATAAGTCTACCTGTACTAGTACTGGGACTTTGGGAGCGCCAGTGGTAATTTCAATGGTAAAAACACGTCAAAAATTCCAGATTCACGTGACCGTGAAAGGTAGTTGGTTGATACATACATAGATCAGAGTCAGTTCTTCCTTCTATAATTATTTACTAACTACTATATAATCGTCACAGTCGCTCCTTGTGAGCGAACCGCTACATTGTTATGGCGCTGAGCTTGTCACCTCGCAAAGTTGTGCCTTTGGCATCTGGTGATGACTATACGAGGCCTCGGAAAGATTCTTTAGGCCCTGGGACGACCAAACGCGTTTTCTTTTGCGGAGTTGTAGTCGAAGGTTCAGAAAACGGTAAAAGGCTCTCAGAAGGTTCGTTAGTATAAGCTATCTGATCATGGACTAATTATAGAATACTAGACATACAAGACCTAGTTCTTTCACTCGGCAATCCACTCCCTCCTGACATTTCAGCAGACATACTTTCGAATAGTCATGACTCCACATCAAATGATTTGGTGAGTTGCTAGCAGTTACCTATCAACCCGTCGTCACAAGCAAGTTCCGCGGTCGAAAATTTATGATGGACTTGCTTTGCCAGGACGACACTAAACTTGTTTAACAGAATCACGGAACTCAGAGAAAACGTGCACTAACGGACTCTTCCGCGCTATCGTCTGTCGTCAATGAGCTGGTAACGAGTGAACGTTCCTATGTCAAGCGCCTCCAAATTCTGAAGCACGACTATGCTGACCCTTTGCGGAACTTTGCCCGTAGCAAAGACACCGCAATCATACCTGCTTACGAGGCCAAAACTCTCTTTGGAAATGTGGACAACTTACTTCCGGTAAACGAAGCTTTTTTGACCGATCTGGAGAAGATGTTGGCGCCCAATGGTCGTGATACAGTCGGAGGGGTGGGAGATGTTGCCCTTAAACATTTCAAGGAGTTGCGCGGTTTCGAACAATATAAGCAGTACTACGTCAAACGTGAAGATGCTCAGCTTATTTTTGAACGAGAGGTGTCTAAAAGGTCATCCCGTTTTGCATCTTATATCGATGTCAGTATCTCCAGGTTGTAATTTGTCCGAATCTAACGCAGCATTGACTAGCATATTAAATATTCATCACCAGACCCACGAAATAGAGTTGGTCTGCGCGAACTCCTTATGGAGCCGGTACAGCGCATTCCCCGATACACCCTCCTCTTTCGGACGATGCTCAAACATATGGCGCCTGGAGACCCACAGAGATTGAAAATAACTGAAGCTGATGAGATAGCGAGTAAAATCGCTCTGGCTGAAACCGATGAACAAACTAAAAGAGCGGCCATATTCTACTGTTTGACGGCAACAATTGACGGGTTTCCCCCCGATCTCTTCTCAAACTCTCGTCGTTTCATTGATTGTATCGATGTTGAGGATGTTTTGATTGATCCAACGGCATCCGCGTCTTCATCTTCCGGGACACTAGCTTCACTTCACTGCACTCTCTTCTTGTTTGACGATAAACTTGTTATTGTTAAACGCCCTGGAAATGGAGAAAGAAGTGGTCGAGCTTTGTCGGGACTTGATGAACTTGACAAGGTCACCAAGGCCGGCGGGATACCAGTTGGGAAAAAGAAAAGTGGTATGACATGTAAAGGGGTCGTGGATATCACTGAGATTGTTGCGACAGACGTTGGAGGCGCAGGTAACGACTTTTCGTCCCATCGTCCGATTGCCGATTCTTATATCTTTTGATAGATTTTCACATCTACCTGGAGAGCCCTCCTCAGGACCAAAGCGATCGTTGGTCAGGACGTTCATTCCGTGCTCTATCCGTCGTACATCCACCACACCCTGCCAACATGGTTCCCGCACAGACAAGCACAGATAAGCAACGTTTTCTAGAAAAACTCTGGCACATTCAGGCGACATATAGATCGCGTGCAGGTCAATCTGTTGTCCTGCGTGCCGAAGAGCAGGAGGTCGAATCGAAAGGGGGAAGGGTCACTTCTGCTCGAACCTATTTCAATGTATATCAGCGCACAGCTTTTTTGCAAGAACCTAAAAAGGTCTGTGATCACCTCTCCCCGTGAATCCAGCTCTGACCATGGTTATTCTCAGACCAAGATTGTGGTCCATATTGATCCCTTGGGATCGTCCGATCCTATTCCTTTAGGCATGGGCGTTGCCCCATTTGCAAGCGTACGAGTACAGCCACTTGCTGGCCAACTTTGTAGATATATTGTGAGATCGAGTGTCGATGACGAAGTGGAGGAAGACATTGTACAGACTGAGCGGGTACCTTCTCGGATAGTTGACACTAGTGAGTCAAAGCTTTCAATCGATTGACTCTGGCTAAAATAACTTCTAGTTCATCAATTTGGTTTCTTCGAGTTCCGTACAGGAATGAACTCTCGACCGTCAACTCCTACCGCTCGTTCCCGCGTTGCTATCTTTGGCTTAGATGCCTTGTCTCGAAACCTTTTCAATTCACGTCCCGGTTCAGCAATGGGAGATTTTTTTGGGGGTTCGATGAATAGCCATAAACGCACCAAATCAACGACAAGTCGCTCTTCTACTTATACTCAGACGACAACTACGGGGGACGGAAGCCTGACCAAGTTCTCTCATCGTTCAAACTCGACTGCAGCCACATCGATTGGGGATGATGATTCCTTTTACGCATCCAGGTCGAGGAAGTTGAAAAAGGGTAAATCTCCCGGTGGTTCGACCTCAGATTCCGAAAAATCCCCCGATCGACGTCTGCGATCTTTCTCACTCTCGAGGTCCAGGTCATCCTCGCGAGAACGTGGGGAACGGGACCTTGACCTTGACACTGATGGCTCTATTCTTCTCGGAAACAGACATCTGGATGATTCCGAAAGGGAATTGGCACTACAACTAGAACTAGCCAGACGAAATAGCAAGAATCAACATGGCAATGAGATTCCCTCGTTACCTATAAGAGAACCTATCGAGGCTACCATTTATGAAGGTTGGATTCCTATTTCTTCTCACGACATTGACTTAGACGCCTTCGCAGAAGAACCTCCACAACCAACTCGACCTCTATCACGAGCATCCCGTGGTTCTACTCAAAGGTCGACGACACCTCGACCTCACTCAATTACTCCTACTAAGGCCTTAGAGTCACCATCTCGACCTTCTCATTCGCCCTCACAACATTCAGAAGAGCGCCGGCCTTTGGGTCCACGGAGTCCTTCACCTCTGCCTCCAATGAAGACACCGCTATCACAACCCTCCCCGAACCTCTCCCCCACGGATGGTGATCCGGTTGGAAACTTTAGCCTCAGTGCTCCAAAACCCTCGATAGCTAGTCGTTATCACAACATTCCAACTAGTATTCCGCGAAGCAAGCGGCAGCCATTCTTTCCGACAAGTAACACTGACGCCACACCAAAGCAGGCCGTGGTTGCTCCATCTCCTATTCCAACTGCCATCGAGCCACTGTCAATAAAGAAGAAGGCATCTGTTCGCAGTAACGCCAATACTGTGGCGTCACCAACCCCAATCAGGAAGACGTATTCAAGGAATTCACCGCTCGCTCGCAATCCATCGCGAGTTGCGTCACCGCGACGAGTATCACCTCAAGTTGGCAAAAGGAAGCTGAACGCGATATCCAGTTCATCTCAGCCAAGTCCAGAGAATGTGGTTAAGATACTGGAACTGACCCAGACCACGTTAGAGGACGTATGGCTGTTCCTTTGACAAGTTTAAGCACGTAACTTAATCCATTCACAGATTGAATCCTCCCGCAACACCATCAAAAGGATCAAGATTCAGACGGATGATTTACATTCCAGTCATTGCCGGAGTGGGGAAGACAGCTACTCACAGCCGTCATCGCCAGCCAAGGAGCCCCGAACTCCGCAACGACGGCCAGCGGCCCTAGTGAGCTTTTTCCCATGACCTTGAAAAATTCTGACGCACTAGTACTACTTCTAGACCAAAGATGCTCAAGAGCGTATGGAAGAAATGCGGCAATTGATAGGGCGCCGGCTCGAAGAAACCCCTCGTGCCCGTCCAGGTACAACAGTGGATACACCAACCCGAATTGCCCCTACTACCACAGCGATTGCTACCTTACGAGCCATCGAAGCTTTGATAATAGAAGCTGACAAAGACCTAGTTAAGGCAGTATCTTGCCAGGATATGATTCAACAGAGCCTCAAGCAATTGTCGATTGATTTCAGAGAGGTTCGTCATGGATGTTGTGGCCTAATCCTTACGCTCAAACTATGATAGAAATTGCATGAGCTTGAGAAAGCTCGAATCGATGTTCAAAATGCAAAACGTCAAACCGAGCTTGTAAAAAGTCTGCTGGCAGACGCCACTGCAGAAAAGGATATCATGTACGAGGTAAGATGAGGTGACGTGGATGCTCTACATGTTAATAACAATAACATCAGGCGTTCAACGAAGAGCTAGACGGCATGTATAATGACATCAATCTCCCTGACGACGAAGCTTGGGCTGCCATGTCGAAAGATCTCAGGCAGACGAAAGAGACTCGGAATGCGCTCAGCCAAGAAAATTCGTACGTCAAATCAGATTGACGATAATCTCTACTAATTTCCGCCTAGGCGATTGAAGCTTAGGTTAGCAGAGGCAGATATGCAGCGGGATGAGTAAGTATCTTGCAACCACCACGTCAACAACTTATCTCACGGCATTCAATCAGATGGGGAATTTTACTTCGTGCCCATGGTCTCCTACCATGATTTGATCATCGTAACTTGCTTTTCTCCACAAACAGACATTTTTCCAATGTACTTGTTACATCATGTGTATTCATACAAAGCTATATCAAAGCTGTATCTACTGAAACCATCCACTTTCAATTATCTGATCATTATAAATCTTTTTTATCGTGATGTGTTCAACGTTATATGACATTACGGGTAAGAAAAGAGGTGTACGATATAGGATCGATATAGAGTTGGGTATCATATGCGACATTTTGGGTCTCGTGTACAAGTGTATTATGAATGCGGCTCTATGAATAAAGAAATGATATTTAAGCTTTCAGGTGTCGTAGAATTGGAAGGGGTTCGGTAGGCCCATGGTGAGGCTCAGTCCCCACGATGGCATGACAGCGGCCTGGGGAGATGAAGGACTGTGGCCAGAGCGATTTGTCTGCGGACAGACGCCCTACGTCTTGGAGGGGGCAATGAGATCCGGGAGAACTAGAAGGCATTACGGTTCCAACGTCCACTGCGGACATGTCCAAGGGAGGGAGCTTCTGGATATTAGGCAGGATTAACAGTTCCTCGGGTGCGTTGGGCGCACTTCGCGTTCGACGGTGGAAAGAGCCCTTCGCCCAGCGTCTGATTGTACTTGGAGTAGATCTTCGGTATTCGTGATTCTCAATATCTGGTGATTGAGCGTGGCCGAGAGAAACTATGGAGGGTGAGCGGGACTGGAAAAACTCTTTGACGCCGTTCACCAGCGAACGGGAAGTCTTCATCGGAGATTTCGTATCTAGTACCGGGATTACAGGTGGTTTCGACGGGGTGTGACTGCCGAGAAGGGAATGACGAGAATCACTTGAACGAAGAAGCGACTGTGTAGTAGTCGTGAAAGAGTATGATGATGGTGGACTAGGAGGATGAGCAGAAATAGTTGCTCGATGCTCAGGTTTAGAAAAAGTGGTAAGGCTGAGCGCTTTTGATTGCCTCTTGGATGTGAGTGACGACAATTTTATACTAGGTGGAACGCCAGGTCTTTCAATCATGCTCTTATGTCGAGGCACGCGAACGCTTTCGTGCCTTATTAGTCGATTTTTAGCCATACCGGCCATACTTAATCCCGACTGGGATCGGACAAAGCCACTTTTCGCAGCTTTGGGAACTTGAAAGAGCTCATCTCTGATGCTCGCATAGGACCGAGCTGTCAAAAAGAGTTGAGATATAACGTCTTGAAGGCCTTGGTCAACTCGCGAACGTGCAGAGGCAGAGTAGCGTCGAATGACGATAGTCTCGGAATCCGAAGATATAGGGGAGAAGATGCCTTTTCCAGATGCGACTGAGGATCTGCGGCTGGGTAGGTCTAGTTCGATTCTGGATGTAGGTTCCTGTCTGGATGACCTCTTGAGTTTAAGGTCGGATCCCGGATTGCTGATAGGCGATTCTCCAAGCCCGGAAGACTCTGGACTCTGGTCAAATTTTTCAGGATTTGACTGGATCGTGGGTAGAGTGTTAAGTTCGCAAGTGCCATCCTCGGATACCAAATGGATAAGCTCTCCCTTCCCATCAAATAGTAGGCTCGAAGTTGGTTCATTAATCCAGGAGGCTTGGTGTAAACGTGACTCTTGTAAAGAATCAAGCCATACGTCCTTTTCTCGCTGACAAGCAGCAGCGAGCTCAAAATGGTGATCTTTAGAAGTCAATCGGATTGAACACGGTAACATGGCTTGTGAAATAAAGCGTAAGAGTCAACACCATAATTAAAGGGATAGAGACTCACCATCAGTTTCCTCCACATCATATATATCGAAATCGGCAAGTGAAAACCAGTGTCTAGGTTCGTACGCCTTGCCTTTTGAGACTTTCACAAGTATGAGGTAACCTCCAGGGTATAGAAATGCCCCCGAATACTTAGCACTCACACTTGAGGTTGGAGGTTTGGCTGTCTCATAGTATATAACGTCTAGTGAGCCTGCTAAAATGCAAGTACCCAAGGAGGAAAGAAAAGACCGGGTCAGGGACTGGAAAGCTGGATACTGAGAGATCATTTGGGTCATGATTGAGCTAACAAGCGTCATTCGTGAAGCGATGAGTGCAGACTGAATCGCGACATCTTGACGGTGACGAGCCTCGTCGACGGAGCTGGTGACATGTCGCATAGCTTGCGCAGCGTTTTCTACGATGACGTCCACATCGGACCGGAGGTGAGCAGGGAACAAAGCAAGAACAGATTTTCGAGGCTTCAGCTGATCGAGTATAAGAGGGTATCTGCAGATTCTCTGCACGGGTTTGATCAAGTAGTCCGCAAATGCGAGTCGCGGTGCAGGCTTCTCTTTTCGTACGCTCTCAATATGTAGAACGGTACCATCCTTGACTAACAGGTTGCTCGTCCGTGAACGAAGGGTATGCACAGTACCTTCAACAGATGACATTGATGTAGCACGGCCCCTATCGTGATTCATGACGATGGCAGGTACGTTTTCGGATTCGTCGACAAGAGCTTGTTCTGATTCTGGAATCGCCCTGGTAGAAAGCTCTAGCTCACTAATGAGAGAAGAGCAACGCTGTTCAAATGCCCCCCATTCTAACGGATGTTGTGTTGCAACCTTCTTCAAAACGTTAAGAGCTTCGAGGTGACCAGCACAGAATGATTGGTAAGAAGTAAACCGTGCAGCCTAGAGTAAAGTTTGAATACACTCAAAATGGCTGATATTTAGAGCAGCCTACCTCAGTGGCAAATTTGGTCGACACGACGCGAATGGCAACATCAGTGTTGCACAAGGCTAGATTATGCGTCTTTTCTGAGTCACCCATTCGCTGATACGCGTCGATGTGGAAACCAAATGGAGCTAGCTCTCCACGAAGTTCTCTAACAAACTGCTCGTGAAGCTGCAGAATCTCCTCAGCATTCCTCATCAGTACCTCTACTTCTTGATTGCTTAACAGATATCGCGCAGCAGAGTCCTTGGCCTGAGACGAGCCGTGAGAAAGCAGTGTAGATGAATCAGAGACGGTGGCGGACGAGGACAGAGCGGCAACGTGCATGTAAGTGTGAGAGTTAATCCAAGGACTCGACGTGAATGAGGTAAAGGCTGTTGGAGGTGGCGTGAGGCGAAATTGGAGAGTCGGAAGGATGCGAAGATAGACCTATGTGAATAAAGGTGTCAAGTAAATCAAGACGTCGTAGGAAGACACGCATACTGTGACCAAAGCCCTCAAGTCTAACAAGTATCCAATCTCGGTATCCAAAAGTTCCTTGAGTGCGTGGTATTTACGAAGATCGTCCTTTGCCTTTTCAAACTGCCTCGACTCATCCGACTCAACGTCACTCCAACTCCCCTCCACACTTAAATCCTCATGCAAGTGTTCGGGACTTTCCGTCATACGAGGACTATAGTCTTCCGTATCCGTCAAAGCATCAGAAGAGATGTGGAACAAGTGTTTTGATTGGTTCGTCATAAACCTCTTTGTAGTTGATGGTCTTATAGTCGCGTCGTATGATGCCATGATTGCATCTTTTTCACAGGGAGATGGACTCTGGTTGGACGGAGAGCGTTGTAGAGGCGAAGGTACGGATTTGCATCGTTTCATGGGAGAACCAACCTCATGGGAAAGGTTCGAGGCAGGAAATGAGGCAGACTGCGAAATTTGAGATGTTGGGCGTGTCGAACAGGTGACTGACCGTCTAACCATCTTTGGAGGTGGCGTCGGCGGCGTCGATATCCACGTGGGTGGGATAGACACGCCGTGAGATAGAGGAGAAGAAGGCGAGTTAGGTGCCGTGATAAATTCCTCGGGGCAATTGACAAACTCGTCTGAGGGAAGGTCTTGTGGAGCACTCGGGGTGCATACAGGAGATGCAGAAATAGATGGAAGGGGTATGAAGCCCTCTATAGCAAATTGGCGAGGACTGTCCGCTGGAACTGGTACCACATTCGCTGAACCTGAGCGAGTTTTATGTTGGGCGTTAATTCTGCGCGAGAGGATGGTCGGTGCGATAGTTCCGGTAGGTCTATTCATGAACTCCGGAGAAGGCGCGACAAGGTAGTCCATTAGTCACCTACGGCACCGGTGAGGCGCCTAGGGCAGACCTCGCAGACGCTGGCAATGAGGAAAGGGGGTTCATCGGAATGAGCTGCGACAGATAAATAATAACGAAAACTGACCAGCGTGCTAGAAAGAGACACTGAGAGAGCTGGTTGGGCGCAGAAGACAGAGGGGAAAGAATGGGCGAGGGAGAATTGAAGAGAGGGGATGTGGGAGAGGATGAGAAGGGTTTTTAAATTGACCGATCCCAGGCTGGCGGTTTGGGTCAGACCGTGACGATGGTCAAGGACGAAGCAGACGCTCAAGATAGGACATTCGTCGTTAACCAGCATCATCAGTATCAACGTCATTGCCATTCCAAGCACGTTCGCGGCCCTTTCTGGGATCATCTCATCACAGGGTTCAGCTTCTCACAGTAGTCAAACATTCAAAGGCGTTCACAATTCAATATTCAGCCCCTAAGCATGCTCGTATAAAAGTCGATAGTTCTCCAAGACCGTACAGAACGTTCATTTCACCTTGTAAAAGCCGTGATGATCGTACTCTGCTGTACCACGGCCCTTACACGGCGGGATTCATAGCCCTCAAGGGGAAAGCAAAAGACAAACAGGAGTAAGAATGACGACAACGGAAATGTTATACGTGACCGCATGGCCTTATGGCGAACCGGTAACCTGAAACAGGTTGACGGCATGCTGAGTTTAAGAGTCTCGGAGGCAAACTCACCATCTACTAGAACAAGGCGAGTTCATCGTCAGACCGGGCCACAAATGGTATACACTCAGACTCAGCATTACGCCGGCGTTCATCTTCTTTATCCAAAAATTTGCGAAGCGCATCAATGTTCTCCCTGCTAAAAACCCTATAAGCTGTTCGTTGACTATCATCGTACGTCTAACACGCTTATCAGGCTAATTGTACTCCAAGTCGGCCTGCGTGAACGTACAGGTGGAGCGGCATCTGAGAATCGCTTTACTCCCTTCCTTCTGAACGATGGAACGCCTGTTGCAGTCAGGTGGTGGAGGTTCTTTTGCTTCCTCAACAGTAGATGCATCGCATCGAGAGAAAGGCGATCACAATACGAGACATGAAGGCGTTCTAGGCACTTTGCATGTTCGGCGAGGGAAAAGATAGCGATATCGGTAAGCTTTTGTACCCGAACCAAGCTCAACTGGTGGAGACCCTTCAGGGCGGCAAACTCAAATACGGACATATCTGTCAAATTGCGGCAAACTTCGCAAAAAATTAGAGATTAATAAAGTCGTGAGTAGTCTTTACCGACCTGGTATACTCACATGCAACATCTACACATCGTAGATTACAGCACGACCGAGTAAGCTTTATTATGGCGCCGTCTGTAATGTTAGCTACGTGTGCGAGCAAGAGAACATCAAGATGCTCCCCAAGCTTGCTGATTGACCCCAGGGCACGGTCGGTGAGCATTGTGCAACCAGAAAGGATAAGACTCTGTATCCTTGGTGCATGGATGACAATTCCTTCAACGGCATCGTCGGTCACCTTGCAAGATGTAAGATCGAGTACGCGAAGGTTCTCGGCAGTGTGACGTAATACGAGTGGGGGCAGCCTATCAATCCATGTTACCGGCCTTGGCGGAAGAGGCTTCTCGTCACTGTCTTCAATACCTAGCCCCAAGATTGATGGAAAAGATTTGTCCGTTAGGAGAGCACAGCGAGCCAATCGAAGCGCTCGCAGCTTCCTATGTCACAGCTATGTACAAATTGGAATACTGATGGGCAGGTAAGCTCACCTCGAGAATGACCACACATCCCTGACTGGCAAGGGCGTGAGCAGAGGAAGATCGCAAAGTTCAAGATCAACAAGATGAGGACAAGTTTTTGCTATAGCAGAGATGGCAGGGCCGGTGATCCCGCTCACACCATTCAATGTTACACTTTGCAATGGAAGTGACTTGGATGTCAGTTCAAAGATACCGACGTCGGTAATCTGACGGCATCCATTTAAATTGATGCTCTGGAGATTCACCGCTCTCGAGGCAAGAAGCACTACTGTCCTATCAGTCACGTTAGGCACACCAGATAGAACCACACTCTGGAGGTGTGGGCAAGCGCCGAGTGCTTCTGCCAGCTGATCGTCTGTGATATGAGGGTCGTTTGATTTTTGAAGAACAAGATGTCTGACGCGGCGGTACTCGTCCTCGGTGGGTAAGCGGTCAACGATCTTGGTCATATCTTCGTGGAAAGACGAGCTTTGGTTAGTGTCTAGTTCATACATTTTTTTGAATGTATTGGAAGAGCAACGGTCTCTAGGTATATGTAACTACGATGGCGGTCAGTAGACTTGGGATCGACTGTCTATTAGGCACACAACTCACCTTGAGAGATTTGGAAGAGGCGAGTACTACTTGGTGGATGGGCTTCACCTGCATCAAATATGGGTCACGCGATCGTGGCATGTCTTCCTCAGCGTCCACCACGTCCACACATACAGCTCGCCCTACACATAACACGCCCGTCCAGCAACCTCTATCTGATACTACAAGTCGCATACCTGTTACACCTGCTGTTCTTCGCTCCATATTCGCATCCTCACGTACACCACATGAGGAACGTTCTATCTCACGTGTCGCTTTCTTCAGGTACTCATTCGAGCAGCTTCGTATTCTGGGCCCCTGAACATTCACAATTGTTAGATTTGCTGGTTTCCTACTCAGCTGTGTCGGAATAAGCTTGGCTGCCGCCAGGGGTCGGGGGATCAAGAACAGCGCCGCTCTTCTTGGTGTCGTATGAACATGTCGATTTGAGATAAATGAAGAACTGTAGTACAAATATTACACTGCAATCCATACAAACGGTATGTTCGAGACCTGATTAGAATAAATCTACCCAACGACGTTTGGGTGAAATGATAGCAACGACTTTGCTGCTGAGATCAAAAGCGCCACCCCCTTCGTAGGCAACCATGTCAACTCCTTGCTCATCATTGTCAACTTCACGAACCCCTAAAAGCTTTGGTAGGTTTGTATATGCTAGGGCGTGCATTTCTCGCTGGCTAATTCTTCCGTTAGACTCAAGTACCGCCTGATGATCCCATTAGCTCCAAGTAGCGGTTCTAAGTAATGGACGCAACCCATTGAATATCAAATCGAGCATTACGTGCTTCCCAGGCTTCCTGTATTCCAAGCCCCACAATTACACCATGCTTCATAAGTTTGACAAGAGCCGTATCGTTCGTCAGAGGGGGCCCGGGCATGCTAAGTTGTTTATTTGTTCCGGTCAAACTTTGAAAACACCTTGGACTAGTGGTATCACTCACATTCTGCGTTCCTCCCACGTGGAAGGGAAAGGCCTCGCTGGTCGCATAATAACGCCTACACCTGCTGCCCCTGAAAATATCTGGTAAACAATCCCAGTATCAAAAAAAAAACATAATAATCATACCAATATCATTCGCAAGCAGATGAGCTTCAGACGCGCCGCTGAACACCATCCTCATACTTGATCCTATCCTATCTTCAACCTCGATCTTCATGATCAATAAAGTGGCCATGATGTCAGCATCATGAACCTCGATTACCAAAGGTACCACCCCCTTAGTAGAAATAGTTCAGGTTACGAAATCGCTATTATGAACTTGTTCACCTCCGCAGCACGTCTGAACCAGTACCCGGTTTCCTTGTCTCTCGTTTCCCAGCCGTAAAGAAGCCTTCTTAAAGCCGCTATCTGTGTACTCACACTTACCCCCTGCTTGTTCATTACAGGGTAAGGCCGACCGATACGAACATGTAAAGCAGCTACATCCTGAACGATAGCCCCTTGGCTCATAGCATGAACCGAGCCTGTGCGAAACGTTACTGACAGGCCAGAAATGACACGTGCCCCTGTACTGTCAGGGTAAGTCCTTGCCAAGGTAGATGTTCCAAGAGTAACGCCAGAACGGTACGCCGTTCTATATTATAAGACCCCTCAGGCAAGCCATACCAGTCAACAGCAATATGACGTACAGCGCGTTTCGGGTCCCAAACTTCAGAGCGTCCATTGCCCTTACAATGGCACCAACATCATCAAGGATGTCGGGAACGTTGCCTGCGAATGCGTCGTATGGTTTTCCATCACCTGTAGAAAGTTCTTCAGCAATTTCCTCGAGTCCTAAAGGCGAGCCATAGGTCATCAGACCCGGCGATATGGAGCCGCCATGTAGGTCCACGACGTCTGTATTTTCGACGGTTGTGCAAGAAATCCCGATGCAAGTTATCCGCCCGTTCTGGACTAAGACCGTAGCCAACTTGTCAGATCCTGCTGTGAACGTTACTTGAATATCGCCCTCCAACCCTTTTTCCCATACTGTTTTAACGTTAAGAAACACAACTGAGCTCTTAGGTTTGCTCTGGAGCGGCGGAAGGCCTTCCCATTTAATGGCTTCTTTTCTTTCCTTGTCCCAAGATGGGACATCTGGAGTCTCTCTCCACTCATCGTCTTCTTTCCCGCGGCCCACCTCGATGTTGTCAGGCGAGCCTGACTTTGAGGGTACTGGGATTTGCAAAATTCCGTCTATCCATACCTTGACGGGTGTCGCGCCAAGTTGAAGAGGGTGGGAGTCCCACAGGACAACATCTGCGTCGGCACCCTCCTTCAAAACCCCAATTCGATGCGACAGACCTGCCACTGCCGCAGGAGTGGAAGTCACTGCGGCGAGGGATAAATTCGGGAAAAGGCCAAAGTAATGCGCTTGCTGTGCTTCATAGAGTAAATACCTGGAATTAAGGACAGGATGCTCCGACTGGGTATATAATTCAATCGGGATTTGATGCTACGAGCGAGAGCGATCACCTTCATAACGACGGGAATACCCGCGTCTGCAAGCACCCTGGACGCAAATTCCGAACCTCTAAAGGACTCCCGTTTGAATCTATCGTGTGCTGAGTCTGTAGCTACACGGCCTTGTGGCAGATCAGAGAGACCCACCGATGCCTAGTTGCAAATACAGCGACTCCTGGTACACCCCCCCAGGCTTTCTTTAGTAATTTCGGTACCAGCCAAGCTTCAGACGCTTGGTGGATAGAGGCGATTGGAAACTGAAATTCGTTGCTCAACTACCAACGTGAGATTCTGTTTTTATTTGGTGGAAGTTGAGCACTCACTCGAATCATGCTATCCAGGTCCGAGATCTCGGAGCAGTGGCTTGATATCTAGAGAACGTAGGTCATGAGTTCGAAAGTGACTAATGAAAGAGAATCCACCTTGACCCTTCCTCGGAGTACATCAACCAATGCCTCCCACTGATAGCTGTCAGGAAATTGACTGTCGGATTGGTCCCAAATTCCAGTCTCGACTTGGGCGCAGAAATCGTCTTGAGCGAGCTTTATTTTTCGGGCTTCATTGTAGGCGGACCTTAATGCCCATGTCGAGTCCATACGGTTACCGTATGCCTGGAGGTTTTCTCCGCATGCTTGCCTGTAGGTGTAATGTACAACCTACATGATGATATCGGTTTCTGCAGTACATACTTTAAATAGCGCCAGTGAGCGGCCTTGTTACTACTCCCAGAAAGCCCTTGCGGCGGCTCTATAATCATTGATAATGGAGAGCCCTCTGAGGTTTTCCGGAGTTTGATCATGAATGCTTGTCCACCTGTGAAATGTCGTCAGGGAGGAAAGTAGCAAGTTTTTGAGGTGTTACTCTAACCGATTGCATTTCTGTTACCAGGAAGTATTTGCGCAGACGTTATTCCGCCTGCAATCGAAAGCTCGAAGGCATCGTCGAAAGTGTTGAAACCATCTATGCTCCGCAGCCAGGGAAGGACAGGTCCTTGCTTAGAATTCAGGTCGTATCCGCCTACACCGTAATATTGTGTCAGAATACAACTGTAGTGTCGGTACTGATTGTGTAATAATACCAGCAGTGACGGGTAGACTCAAAAGACCGAGGTGGGAATGAAGGTCGACTATGCATATATGTAAGCCGTCATAGAAATAGACAAAATTATAATGTAGTTACCAAGCCCTGGTGTTACCCAGGCGCCCTTCGCATCCACCACTGTAATATTCTGGGCTTCAAGCAAATATTCTGGAATCTTTCCTATATGCTTAACCAAGCCTTTGTCAAGGAAGATATTTCCATGTATAACCACGCTGCCGTTCTGCTCTCCCGTGAAGATGACGGCGTTCTTGATTAAAGTGGCGTTTGTGCCTGGTTCATACCTGTCAGATATCTTACGAGAGTGAAAGTTTTGAGCGGGTCCTGGGATAGCTTTAAGAGATGCGCATCGAGCGGAATGTTCCTGAACTTTGGTGGGAGTGGTCCGAATGTCAGGGGACGAGCGCAAATAAGACAAGGGTATGGATGAGGTCCACGCCGTAAGCGTGATCACTACAGCAAACAACACAACAAGAACAGACATAGATTTTCTGGGGGGGTTAGTAGCAAACGGCGCTTTAAGATCGATAGTCATGATGATAGGGAGGTAGGATGACCACAAATCCAGCCTAAATGTAACATGTACATGTGCATGATGCAGCTGCATGTCATCGGTTTCAAGGTGCTTAGTCCTCAAGAACACCTCGTGGATCTCATAAAACGCAGATATTAAAGAGGGTTGCTACCTGTGATGACAGGGCGAACAATTAGTACACTGTACAAGGATAAGGAAAGGGTCAAGCCAATTATGCATTGGTGTTTATAAGCTACAGGCCTACTGCAATGGGTTACTGTGCAGCGCACGAACGTAATCTTGTAGGTTAATTACGTACTAGTCATCTAAATCAGAGTAAGGTGATGGGTCACTCTCATTGTTAGCAACCGCAATGTTGCCAGAATTTTCAAAGACGGTCTGCCCAATGACCGACCCTGCACCTGGGGTGCTCGCGGGGCTATCCTCAGCAATAGAGGCTGCACTAGTAACTTTTCTCTCTTTCCGTTTACGAACTGCGGCGGGTGCTGATATGGGCATTTGTGCTTTCTTGATTCGCAGAATATCCATAATTTCTATGCATCAATAATCATTAGAGCACAACCATTTCACGGAATGGAAATAAGGTAACTTACCACGGTGAGTCATCTCTTCGTGCCCTTTGACGCTTCGCTTCATCGTAAGCCACCGTCGTTGAAGGGTATGAGCACTCCACAAATTCCATTGAGGATCAGAAATTGTTTTCCAGTCGATTTCAGTATCGTCGCGGACATTCAGGGAATCCACCCTGCATGGTTGGTCAGACGATCTTCATTTGCTATTGAAACCTTTACTTATGGACTAGGATATATGCATCCTGCTGGCTCCATCGGGGTTTCTGTCCTTCATTCTTGAAGGTTTTGCTTAATGCGTCAGTCCTGAGAGATAACCTTCAAACATCCTGTAGTTAGGGTATTGGAAAGGGGGAAGTACCATTTAATTCTGCACTGCTGCCGGCCTCGTTTGTTTCCCATAAGTTCACTTACTCGGCCCCAAAAGACGTCATTATCAGCGTCTTTCCCTTGTTTTACTGTCATATCTGTAACGATGCGAGTAAGTTCCTCTTCTTCTTGCTTGGTCCAGGGACCTGCCAAACGCGAACACTGAATATTTCTCATTTACAGTAAAAAAAAATTCAAGCTCACCTGACACACGAACCTCCCTATCCACGATGTGATTCCGATACCGATCCCTACAATCCGATGACATCCGACCAACTACCTGGCTGACTTTTTCCCATTGTTGACCCAAGTCGGTTACGGCTCTGAGTACACTTTATCATCACGAGGCACTAAATTGTTAGAAAAATGACTTACCGTTTGAGTTCAGCGTCCTCTGGAGGAGTCCACGGTCCTAGTCTCTTCAATGGATGGTAAGTCCTTCGAACATGATGGTATACAGCAATTATCGGGCGTTGAGGAACGGCGGTAGCTTATGGGCCATGGCATGAGACGTTGTGTTTGACAAAAAATAATAGGCGCACTGATTTCAGACCAGAAAGCGTTGTCCCTGGACTTATCAGATTTTGGATAGATAAGATCACGCATTTGCTCTTCTGTAAGTTGTTTTGCCTGCGCCGCTACTCAGTTATTTGGAACACACGGGGAAAAAATATCCTCACGATCCGGTAATGTTCGATCGCATCCTTGAGCTGTTGTTCTTCTATCGCAGAAAATTTGCCTTTCTTATAGATAAGCCCTATGCCTTACGTTAGGACAATATCATATACAAACGATAAGGCTAATAACCTTCAGTCTTAACCATCGCGGCCAGCTTCGATGCATTCAACCACTTGTTGGCAAGAAGGTACGCATGATCGGGGCTAGTTTGATGTTCAGTGCCTGGCAAGCTCATGTCGAGTCTCCGCCCATGGTCCATAGAAGTAGCCTGTTCATCAGGTAAAATTCCGAGGATTGTACCAGAGGTGATGGGGACCTGCCCCAACGGTGATGGGCCAGGGTGTATTAATGACCCAGAGGAATCTGATGGAGCCATCGTGTCTCCTAAATTTTTTAACGCATTCGTAATTTTAGACATATCCAAGGCTTGCAAAGCGCGTAGAACGTCGTCGTTAGAAGCAAAAACCAGATCAGAGAACGGTAGGTTTGTGGGAGTTGGGAATAGCGAAGATAGGGACATTGCATTGGGTGGCATACATACTGTCCCGTAGCCCAACGGCATGAATGGATAAGGCATAAATGGTTGATGCGACGGATTGGGGAGCATAGCTTGATCAAAGTGAGGCTCCAACAATTGCTGCGATTCCATGGAAATAGTAGCACTGCTCGCAGATGCTGCAGCGATTGCTGACATCAACGCTGTAGCAGAGGCTTGTGTGTTTGGTGACGAGAGGTTTGTGTCGAACTCTGGTTGGATAGACTCTGGTTGCTTTCCTTTGGCTTTTTGTTTTTTCTTCGGCTTTTTCTGTTTACTAGGTTCCGGGTCGTGCGATTGAGTCTGGCTGAAGTGCATTCCGTCTGTGACCTCTTCGATGTGTCGCTTGTGTTTTTTCTTTTTTCGCTCCTTCACTTCTCTGGCGTCGTCTGCTTCATGAATATCTTCGCGTCCCCTTTTCTTCTTTTGCTTCTTTGGAGCATCTGTATTATGAATTCGGCTGGGAGAAATGCTCAAATCGTCTGGCGCCTGATGGGAGCTAGCGTTCACGTTCACCAGCGAAGGAAGCGTTGACATTTAGGGTGGGCAATTCGGCGTATGGATTATGGGCAGGCTGATCACAATTCATATTACATAATCTACTCAGAGTCAAACCACCTATCTTCAGCCTCTCTCTCATCTTCCTCATCCAACGACTCATCCCAGTCTACGTTGTCGTACTCAAATGGCTACAAAACAAAATCGTGAACCAAGTTGACGGGTATGTTATAGAAGTAATACTCGCCTCAAGTAGCCCGTATATAAATCGTTCTCGAATTGAGCGCTCAAATGCATTTTTTGCTTCTTCCAGACTTTCATCCTCTACATTCGAGCCACTAACTTGTTCCTCATCACTACTATCATCTTCTTCAGGAATGAACTGATCAGCAGCATTTAATTGCTCCCTTCTCAAGATTCGAATACGTTCTGCTTCACGCTCTTCTTCGTATCCACCCAATAAGTTGCCTAGATTTCCAACATGTTTAGTCGAGCCTTCCAAAAAGTAAGACCCAACCCAGGCCCTTTCTTCTGCCGCTTCTTTCATTCCCCATCGCTCGTATCCGTGCCATAGGTTGGGCCAAGTGCCCTTCGCAGCATGGAATTGAAATTCAGCAGGACCCAAGCTCGTATATTTGAGCCGGCGGTTACGGATGATTGGAAGCGCGGTCCGTTCTTTGGCTGAGGTGATGTAGCTAAAATGAAGCAATAGATGAGGGGGAAGTTGATTTATATGTTTTCTCAGAAAATTCAAGGTCTCTGTCTCTGGCGAAGGGAGATAGTTATCTGGTAAACCAAGGTAAGAAAGAGACAGGGATTTGTTGAAAGTTGGTCGTCCTGAAGCCATATGTCCTGACGCTTGAATTGGTGTCACAATCTTATCACTAATACGTCACATGTCCATTAAAAACAAATACATGTAAATATCCTTGATTCCCCATTTGTTTACTAGTCGCCCTTGCCACTCTTCCATAAAAATTGTTTCCGGTTTCTCTATCAGTGAGTATATTCCATTGTGAAAATACTTTGGCTCAATAATTTGTGACATCCCAGAAATCAAGTCAAATGGATATAATTCATCCTTCAACTACAACAGGAGACAAAGATTCTTCTTCGTAAGCTATACATAGTATGGTATTACGAGCGCGCAGCTACTTACACGCTGTCTAAGGATCGACCGGCATGAAACACTGCGCCATACCCAAAGGCATCAAAAATTCACGGGAGAAAACGATCCAACTCGACTTGTGCGAGAAGCCGAGCAAAGCAGTCAGGTTTTGCCTTATAAGCAATTGTCAGACTAATTGATGAAGTGGATGGTAGTGCTATCTTTCTCAGATCCTCAAAATATTCTTTTCTTTCAGAATCAACATCGCCGCCAGCTACACCCCTGTCGATGGTCTTGGTGTCGACTTACATTTGCCACAAATGCCGAGCTTGCATCACATGTTGTCAATCATCACGTTCAGGCCGCTGTACCTATCAGGCGCATGGATGTTGCGTTGTATAAACGAGCTGAGGAGGGTATTGGGGCAAGCTTGAGTATGTCTGATGTTGGAATGTCTCATCCCAGTCGCGACGATGCTCCAAGTGAATTTGTAGTAGAGGACAAGAGTATCGAAGGTACGTCAACTTTGACCATTCTCTTACAGGACCGCGTTCCTTATGATATTCAATTATAGAACCAACGGCCTCTTTTCCTTCACCGCCGGCGACTAGTCCTCCACCCCATTCAGCTACTTCCGAAGCCGAGGGTGAGCAATTGATCAAGGTATCATCATTTGTCCGCCACCCTTCATCGCTGCAATCTGAAAGCCAAATCCAAAATACTCCTGCTGAACAATCGACACCACCTCAGCGACAACGATCGCCGCCTAGTTTTGCCTCACTCTCCTCGCCGATTGGCCCTTTTCCTGGGTCAAAGTTCACCAACCCACCTACTCCATCTTTCAGTTCACTGGTAGAGAATGCAATAGACCAAAACAGAAGACGACTGCATGGTAATGTTTTTGGCCTCTCTTCACCACCTACTCCTGGCCATAGCAGAATTCAAGGCCTTTCATTCTCGCCAGATTCGTCCAAGTCTCAAGATTCTGTCGACAAACAACTCACACAAGACATAGAAGGAGATCGTGATCATGAGATCTGTCATGCATCACGACGTTCAAGATCCCAGAAGGCTTTGCAGTCACCAGGTGGTCTGGTTTCGGGTTCACTGGCGGGGCAGAGTAGCCTCCAAGCTACACCAGCAAGACAAGCTTGGTATGGGACTCGACCAGCACGACGTCTGGCTCCCCTCGTATCACCCCCAGGCGATGCCATTCTGCCCGCACAACAGATGTTCACACAACCGAACGCCATTTCTACGCCGTCTCAACCCCCGAACGAGCCTAAGGCAACACTGAACGTACCAGTATATCCAAAGTCACAAGCTAACTCCTCGACTCAGTCTCAGTCTCAGTCTCAAGACGCTTTCTCAGACTACTTTTCATATCCACCACTACAAACTCAAGCACCTTATTCCAGCCAGAGTTTCAGTCAATGAGCATGATGTAAGACAGCAATTATAAACAAATACGTACATAAATCATCACGCAGCGTATATAATATTCGTGCACACAGCAACATTGGTAAACATCTTGTCGACTCAGACATCTTACACGAAAAGCCATGGCTTCGGACACCGATGCAATCTTTTCATCGAGTGAAGCTGTGGTGACGAAGCATGTCCAAACTTTTCTCCTCATTGTATTCGTCCATGGCTTCAAGGGAACAGATCAAACATTTGGAGACTTCCCCGATCGCCTTCAACATATTCTAACGGATACTATGACCAACACTCAAGTAGAGTGTATTGTCTTTCCTGCTTACGAGGTGTGCAAGCCGTTGTTTGACATGGAAAGTTGATTGGACTGTTGGAAATTATTCTAGACCAAGGGTGACTTGGTGCGTTCATGAGACCCCGCGAGTGGTAACTATTGCTTGACTGAACCAAATATAAGAAAGAGGCCGTCGTACGCTTTGCGGACTGGCTAACAACGCTTTCGGTTGAAAAAGAGGTAGCCTCAGGTGGTGGGGCAGGGAAAGCAAATGTTGTCCTCTGTGGACACAGGTATGCTGATTTCTATCTGCCCAGTCTATCCAAGATCAACTTGCTGATAATTTAGCATGGGGGGCCTGCTCATTGCAGATGCTCTGCTGGAATTCTATAACTCGCGACCAGATAAGACATGCCCCCTATGGCCTAATATTATTGCCTGCCTGGCATTTGACACTCCTGTAAGAATGGCTTTTGGTCAATTCAGGCTCTGTCTGTTGACACATGCGATCGTTAGTATCTTGGAATTCATCCATACGTTTTCAAAAATAGTGTCACAAAAGCAGTAGATTATGCCTCTGCTGCGCGAACGGTCGGGTCTGCTGTCGCTGGCGCATTCGCTGGGTTTGGTGCAAATAAAGCTGCATCAACGTCTAACGCACCCTCTCCAGCAGCCGGGTCTCCAGCAGGATGGGCAAAATGGGCTGCACCTGCTGCGTATGTCGTCGGTGGTGCGATCCTGGCAGGCGCCACTGCGGGAAGTGCATATTACAAGCGAGAGCAACTGGGCAGTAGTTTCAGCTGGGCAACGGATCATATGAAATATGTAGGGAACCTTTGGGATGAAGCAGCGTTGGCAAAGCGTGTCGAAGCCTTGATTGACGTTGAGAAGCAAGCAGGGGTTACCTTTCGCGCGTGAGTATCACTCACCCTTCAAACTTACAAGCGCTCTGATCCAGACTATAGGTTCTACACTCTCATTCCTGCTGCTCCCCCATTCAGCGCAGCTCGGATGTTTGTCGTTCTCCCAAAACGGGCATCACATCAGTATCGTTTCTTTCTACCAGCCAAAAATAGTTTGGTACCAGACGAGCTACAAGCACATACTGGAATGTTTGGTGCAAAGACAAATGATGGTTATTACGAACTAGGCCTCAGCACCGCTAAAATCATCCGGGAGTCGTTCCAATCTAGAACGGGTGACTCCAAGGAAAGTATACATAGGTCAGCAATGGAAGAGGGTCTGTGAGATACAGGCGTTCAGAATGAGCATCTCATAGTATTCGGTGCACAGGTCTACTATTCATGACATGAGTTAACTCTTGAGTGAGAGATGCATGGCGTAAGCGTCCTCCCCGTCCGCGTCTGGATCACAGAATGCGTTAGCGCTTCGGTATGCAGTAAAATAGAGGACGAACAGTAGCCTTTTTCAATGTCCTTTACGCTGAAGCCTAACGTATCTCGGTACAGCCCAAGAGCTGCTCGATTGGATTTTCTGACGTGCAGAGATACGTAGGAAGCTTGGTACATGGAAGCCATGGCTTCCTCTGCAAAGTGTAAGCCAAGAGCAAATATCATAAACATGACCAGCGACGTACGCGATTGCACCATAAGTTTTTTTGCGAGGCCTAGCCGTCGATACGAACGTAATACCGATATAGAGGTTACGTGTCCATGAGCTTCTTCACCTTCGTTGGTCTCTTCTTCCCTATATTCCAACTCGTGGCATCAAGGTCAAATATCACCAGTACGTTGAAGCGAAGGGTATTACATTTTGGCAAGGATATATCCAACTATTCTGCCCTTGTTGTCTTCTGCGACGTAGGAAAGCGAGGGCCACGTCATCGCGTGGTAAAGGTCTGCTTTCAACGTCGAAGCCGTTCATGTGGTCCGTGATAAGGCAACACGTACAGTACTTCATAGCGTAATTTTCTGGTAGGTTCTGCAGGTTACAAGCCTGCATACCCATCAGGTCTTCAACCTAGTGTATCTTTGTCAATTATACATGTCAATTGATTGACAGATTAATTCATACTCGAGCTGCGCGTACGCTGACCATCTAGTTCTATATGACGATTGCAGCGTTTGTAGTGGGATTCTAGTGTTTGGCAACATTTTGCACTGAAATGATTCTATTCTATTGTACAACGACGTCTCCCACATTCCCCACCAGTTTTCGTTTCGGGTGGCCATCCTTCTTCTTGCCCAAGATCTGGATCTCCATTTTAATTGTTGGGACAGAATGCAATGCTTGTTCTAAACAGCCATCTAGAAATGAGATGGATAGCTTTGAAATGGTATTCATTAATAGTTTTGCTTGAGCCTTTCTAATGAAAGGAAGGTTGGGAAAGTCTGAGAAGGCTTCGTGCGTAGACCCAACTAGGATATTATCAGCTGACCAAATTTTTTGAAAACAACAATTCCCAAGTACCAAGGGTCAGAAGCCGCCTTCCTTCAGGCTCCCACGCTTTGAGAACGTCTTGTAATCGGGTATGATGAGGTTTCCACAATGTGAAGTACTCTGAATTGATGACTAGCATCCGAGGAAACGCGTCCCTCCGTACTTCGTCGTCACCTTTTAAAACTGTTGAGGAAGCTATGTCCGTTTTCGAGTGAGCAGACAGCGATGACATGGCGTTAACCAGCGGTATAGGTCCTGGTAATGGTAAAGGTTCCAACCATGGATCCAGAATCAGAGCATGTGACACAGGAATCTCTGTGTGACCCGAGGGAGGATTATTTGTTAGGATAGAAAGCTACATAGTTATAGTTTGAGGCTAGCTGGGTCAAAGTGTACTGAATTGGTTACATACCACAGTACAACCCCCGAACGAATGGCCAGCAAGTGTGATATTAGTGTCAAGGTTAACTGGAATTTTGCCAGATTTCGGGTTAACATGCGACCAGCTTTCATAGTCTATTTGGGTGTTGTCGATAGTCTCCAGCCCAGAGGAGCCATGGCCGCGGACAAAATCAGAGAAAGTTTGATAAGCTGTGTGAATTTCTTCACGACGAAGCTCAAGTTGGTCAGTCCGTAAGAGAAAAGGTGCGCCTTCCTTCGGACCACCGATGTCATCCAGGCTGTTACAGAAAGGTCAGAGGTAGATGAAGAAAACGTGATTGGCCGCGTACATGATGTCGTTGTCCTTGTAATAGAGAACAGGCTTGTATTGGGGGGTACCATCGGACCCTCGCACTCGAGTTATACACGCACAACCCGTTCCATCACGGTGTTCCATTGCAAGAACGATTTTACCCGATGCCGCTAACTGAGAGCAAAGTTGGCTGAAAGTAACTGTCAAATCTAGTAATTACAGATTGTGGTCAAACAACACGCCTGTATGCCGTGCGGCTTCCTCCCAGCCCATGGGAAAATATGACTAGAGGCCACTGTGAAACATCCTCTGCATCCTTATCTGTGCTAAGACTTTCAGGAGGGTATGCTAGTGGCGCATTTGGATAGACAGGTATCTGGTCGATGTAAATTAAGAGGGTGGAGAGCCATTGTGAAGATATTATGTACCCGAATGAATGCACCAAATAAGTATACGACAGGCCAAAGTACCCAACGCGGCAGACCTGCGACGAACTATTGACGTGAGTAGTATGCTGTGTTCATGCTTGACGTACTTGAAAACTTGGCAAAGCCACGCAACGACTCTTTTACAGGCCTGACGGCGAGTATTTAACTTAATAATCTTATTTCGATGTATATGTCAACAGACCGAATGACCCAGTGCAGCCCTTTCTTTGCCGTTTTCGCCGAAGTATCTGCGGGGTAGTAAGCTGTGAACGCGACTTCCTCTAAGTAAAGAGCTGGTTGCCGTGACTCTCGTAGTTTAATATTTCCAATAGCATGAGGAGACTTTACGTGAGTCAAGAACGTAGTCGCTCCGACAGGAAAGCGACCCCGGGAGTTGGAGAGAAACAACATGAAATTAATTTAGCCGTGACACCCGGATTAGGCGGAGTATTTGATGGATGGTTAAAATTAGAACAAACCACCATACCGTAAGATCGCAACGATAACCCCAGTACGCTAGTCCCTGTTCCAGTAACATGAAACAAAATAATTGTGTAGACACCTATATAATGTAGAGCCCATGTTCCATCTCCTGCCTCCCATCACAATGGTCGTCTTCTTTCTTACAGTCACTCGTTTAAACTGTCTATTTACTCTGATATCTTCCCTCAACTTCCTGGTTGTCGCTGCGGATTCTGTTTCAGTATCTGTCCCGTCAACTGCGCCCACTACTAATGTTGTCCAGTCTAACTTTCTTGGGATCAGTCTCGAGTTGAGTTTCATGGATGAATACTGTGTGTTGCATACTATGTGTCACGTCCTCGTCGTATCTTATCACTAACCATGGCCTGTTAGTTGGCAATGATACCACGACCATACCCACTACAGTCACGAATTATCTTTCGGCTATCCGAAGCCGTACAGGGAATAATCCTCTACGGCTCCGGGTTGGTGGCAATTCAATGGATAGTTCGATCTATGATCCTGGAATGACCTCCCCCATGCTGCGACTATCCCAAAACGCATCTAATGCCAATAATCAACCCGTTACTTACGGTCCTATGCTTTGGGATGTGATGAAAAAAGTTGCTGATGATCTCGGAGGCGCAGAATACCTCATTGGCACGCTATTTTATCATCCATCAACAACAGGGTGTTCTAAATATAAACTCCAGGTCTTTCCTTACTCGATCCTAGTAATCCAAACGTACCTGTTCTGGCTGGTATGTGCCCTCGGCCCTTTACCATGCGTCATTGTTCTATTCATTGCACATAACATATTTTTTGCTACACAGGGGCTGCCGTACAGAGGCTGGGATCCTCTCTTGATGGGTTTCTTCTAGGAAATGTTCGTACCATTCATTCCAGATTAACAATAACAAGAAGATACTGATTTATGTGACTTAGGAACCTGATTTGTACACAGCACATCTACAGCGCCCGAATATCAAGAACTACACCGTCAGCAACTACATCGATGTAAGAGGTCTAAGTTGCCTTCTCCATCATACACCACCTCAACCATAAATTAGGAATTCAGAACTGTTTCAGACCGGCTGAAAAATACCACGGCAGGTAATCTACTGGACCTCAAGAACATCGGCGGACCAACAATTTGTTGCGCTTGGGTACGTAGATATTTAAAAACTTCACCAAGCAAAAAGTCATGTAATATATAGAATCTTGATGCTCTCTTGGGAGGTGGGTATCTGGCATCATTTAATGGCTTCCTCAAGTACATTTCGTATGTGGATACTTGCCGCTAGCATGTCTATACCTGATATCAATTCGTGTCCTAGCCTCCAGCACTATCCCCAAAATAACTGTTTCGGGCGGCACGACTTTGAGATCCCTTATTACATGCAACACGCCAATGGTACGTACAACAGTGTATCTTTGTCGTTCTTACTAACAATAACCATAGTGGTTCGCCTTGCCTCATGGCAACAATCTGGAATTGCTATTGTACAGTCCAACAACTCGGCGAATCATCCCCGGCTCATCATGTCAGAATTCAACTCTGCATCATGTGGTGGCGTTCCGGGAATATCAGATACTTTTGCAGTTGGTTCGCTGTGGACAGTCGATTATGCGCTCCAGATGGCATCCATTGGCTATAGCGCTGCATACCTTCATACCCGTGAACGGGGAATTACATACAACCTGTTTGCGCCTCCCGAAGGACCGAACGGAAATGACGGGCCGTGGACAACTAACCCGCCGTATTATGCCCTTATTGCTACCGCAGAAGCCCTACAGTCCGATGGCAACGGTAGCATCGTTGTCGACTTGGACATCAACAACTCTAAAGCAGACAAGGCCACCCCTGTTGCGGGATATGCTGTCTACGATGCAAAGGGCGCCAGTGTTCAACAGTTTGTATTGTTCAATTACGCCAACACATCTGCCGCCACTGCAACCTTTGTACTGCCATCAAGTGCATTTATTACTGGCAATAAAAGAACCGGTATCACGGTAAAATATCTGTCTGCTCAAAGTCTCAATGAGAAGACTAGCATTGCATGGGGCGGGCAGACTCTCGCGGGGGTTGGAAATGGGACAATTAAAAATGATACTTCAGCCTGGGTGACGCCTAATCAGAACATAGACTGTACCAACGGATGCATCGTTGATGTACCTCCAACAACCATGGCAGTGGTCTTCGCCGGTGGAACCAACAAGATCAACACGGCGCAAAATAAACCCGCAAATAGTGCGTTATCTATGGCGTCGTTCCCGATAGAAAATTATGTGCTTTTAGTTAGTTGGCTTCTGTTTTCCGTGCTCATACTGTAGCTCTTTTGTAAGGCTGAGAATTAGGCAGAATACCCATAAATTATTGTTTTCAAAAGGGTATACCATCTACATATTACACTTACATCAGTGTTGACACACTATTATTGGAAGCCTACACATCTATGGGAGTGTCGAATCCCACAAAGTCGAAACTTCGAGCGACCACGTGTTAAAGACAAATGTATCGCTGTACACAAAGGGAAACCCTCAGTTAGCGCTCAGCTTCTTGAGGGTATGACTGATGTCTGGTGATCTAGGGCTCGTACATGATGGTTCAATGGATTCATCTCTAAAGTGGGCCTTGCACGGTTGAAAATTTCATCCCCGGAATGAGAGCGATGTTGTGACAAGTGTAATGGTGATTGCTGGGTCCCACGTCCGTGGCCAATTTCTGCGAAATTGTATTCAGGTGTCATTGCCCCGTTGCCACGAGACAATCCGCCAGATGGAGCATCTTCTTGGTATGTGCGGAAAAAACCTGCTCCATTGGACTGGTTTGTACCTGCACTGAGGTTTGAAGCGACGTCGCTATGGGGCGGAGAAGCTGACGTTTCGATAATAGGAAGCATATCAGCCAATGATCGGTGTCCTTGAGTTGGTAGTGATGGTGGTGGTGGCCTCCTCACATGCGCCTGCGTCATGGAAGCGGCCAGGATTTGTGCGTTCAGACGGTTCGTGGCGCCCTCTATGTTGACGGAGGGAGGGAGCTGGGATGACATACTATGACTAGGAGGAATGGTAGCACCTCGAACTGGGCGATCGCGACGAAAAACAAATTCATGTGAGGGGGGTGGGTTTGAAGGGTGCCGATATTCATGGGCAGGAGTGACGTGTGCAGTTTCTGGAAGTATCCGGCGAGACGTGCCAGCATCTTCGTCGTCAGCATCCTCGTCGTCATAAACATCATCTGGTTCTGGGGTATCCTCTCCTTTGTACAGATCATCGTCATCGTCATCGTCCTCATACTCAGTGTCATCCGTGCCGTTCATATCACTGATATGATCGAACAATACGCTCAAGAATGAGCGAAGCTGAGATACGCCCTCGCCAGAGTAAACACAAAAAGTAGATTGTTGAGTAGAATTAAATTCCTAGTCGATGCGTTAACCAAGGAAATAGCACATAAAAGATGGTACTTACCTTGGGGGGATCACGACAAAATTGTTGTAATTTTGGTTGTCGGAAAGCTGGAACACCAGTCAGGCTCAGATGCGTAAGCTTATCGAGCTTTTGTAAAAGGAAATGGATAGCCAAGACGGAGATTTGGTCACAATAAGACAGGTGAATCCGCTCTAATGAAGTATGACGCTCGCCCAATGAGTAAATAGCCTCATCCGTCAGGTTATTTACTCGGACTAGACCGATGCGTCGCAGTTTAGGTAAAGCTGACAGCTCGAAAACGGACATATCCGTCAGAAGTACACAGTCTTCAAAGGTGGGTAAATGGCTTGCCAGCAAAGCGATGTGCATAACTTACTTGCGAAATCAACATATCTCAAGCGAGTGCAAGATCGAGCAAGGGTGCGGACAGAGCTGTCTGTAATTTTTGCCGCATGCCCAAGATGCAGATAATGTAGGTGTCGTCCAAGCTTGCAGATACTCTCAACCGACCGATCTGTCAATAACGAACATTTCGAAAGCACGAGGTTCCGAATCTTCGGAGCATGAGATATAATTCCTTCGATAGCATCATCCGTCACGAGTGAACATGCGGTCAAGTCCAACATCCGCAAATGTTCCAACGGGCGTGACAATATGAGAGGGGGGAGTTCTGATACATGTTCAGTGGTATAAGAAGGGAAAGGGTTAGGGGAATCACGTAGTGGGGGAGCTTCTAACCCCGGCGGCGCGGGGAAGGCGGCGTGCGTAAGCTGCGAGCAATGCGAGATACGCATTTCACGCATATGGGTGGAATGAATCCAGATCTCACGAATAGAGACGTCCGTAATCAAGTCACAGTGGTTGAGGTCTATTTCCAACAGAAGCGGGCAGGATTGCGCGATGGCTGATATCGACGCATCGGTCAAGGAGGTCAGGCCACTCAACTTGACTCGGCGAAGCATTGGACAGTTCTTGGCAAATGCCAAAATCCCGTCATCTGAAACGTTACTGCATCCTGCAAGGTTGATACCTTGCAATCGCCTCGCGGCTAGAGCAAGGCCAGTGATAGCTTCGTTGGTGATATTTACAACACCAGTCAGGTCGACAGCAACTAAATTGGGGAAACGAGGCAGGACGAGTGCCAGTGTGTTATCTGTGATGTTCTCACAGTCGATGAGAGTAAGACGTTCAAGGCGGTCACAAGACGCAAAGGTGACTAAGATGTCGTCCTTTACTGCGTTGCTGAGGGTGGACAAGTTTAAGCGGCGGATAAAGCGAGCGTATGTGAAAGTTTGGCTAGGCACCATTAGGCGCCTTGCCATCTTTTTAAGGGTCTCATACTTTGGGAAGACTGGTTTGTGCCATAGAAGCTCCACTGAGCACTCACACCATTTGCGGGAAACCCTGAGTGCGCTAAGAAGATCGCGAGTAGAGTGGAGGTGTTTAAGAATGTGTATCAATATTTCGGCGGGGAGTTGCGACATGGGAGAGCCCTGTGTAGCTGGAGTGGTGTGTGAGCGAGGAATTGACCATTGAGCTGCTGCGACTACTGGGGAATGGCTGGTTTGACTGGTATAATATATGCGCTTTTGATCTTCATCATCGTAGTCATCTGAGAAAGAGGTAGTAGAGGACACTGGAAGCCTGTACATCGTCGTGGGTGTTGAAGAACAGAACAACAAGCAACGACACCCGCAGTGTGCAATCATGTTGGTCAGAAGATAATCACGTGATAATAATAGCTGATGAACCAACTCTGATACTCGAGATTTTTGATTTTGTGTAAAGGACTTTGGGAAAGATCGGCTTTTATGTCGACGTCCATTCTCATTCCATGATATCTGAAGAGCCTGTGCACCCTAATCCAACTTCTGCTCAAACTTTTGATGATATACTGGCAACTGCCGATCTACCTCCTCCAGGTCCTGGCTTGTATACAGCCAGAAGGAATCTGTGGTTAGCCCAACGTCAGAACGTGCAACATGCACCTGTGATACCCTCCAATTCACGACAACGTCTGGAACAGCTGCTTAGCACCCCAAATGCTGTAGGAGATGAACATGTATGGAATAATGGTTTAAAGAAAGTTTGGAAAAATCTAGAAGCAGGCGGCAGGCTCAAACGAAGACTTCCCATGGCCCTTATTGTACGTCTCATCACTCCTTTAGCATCCTTGTCTCAACTTCTGATACTTTCCATCAAGATCAAAGTAATCCATGCGGCCTGGCTACGGGACGAGACATGGCCGGCTGGAGCTATCGCCCCCGAACCTGATGATATCTTGCCTGGTGACATCGATTTGGCGTCATCCCTTTACCCACCATCGTCTTCGATGACAGAGTACTCATCTGTAGTGACAGCACCATGGATGATCACTAATTACAATCGCGTGGAATAATGAGAGTACAATTGCCTACTACTAGGATATTTAATTTAAATATGCATCGTCCTTGGATAATTCGAGGGCTCTTGCTCACCAGCAGCGATACGTTAATGGGACTTAATGGCTAATGATGACTGGATGAACGGTGAACAAGCGCGGAGATCCTGAAGTCTAGAGACCGGTGTCATATAACGAAATCACTCCAAATCTGTTCAGGTGGTGACAACACGCTGCTCATGTTCGTGAAGGTGGCGACACCTAACCATAGGATTAATGGCAATCGAAACGTCTGTGATGACACGCACCAAAATTACACCGTCTCCCCTAACAAATAACATCTCCATTTTGCGTTTTGCCACCTTGAACGAATGAGGAACTGGTATGGTAAAAGTGGTAATTGAACATACGTTGACCGTGCCTTCTGGTGTGCCATCTACATCCACCAGCATGATGGTCTCTTCAACATCGCTCAAGATCAAGTTCATGTGACCATCGTAGGCCTGGGTCCCTGGTCATCAACGGATAGTATTACTTTAGAACGACGCGTCGCTCACATGAAGAATCCCGGTTATTTCCCTGTCACCTCTCAGCTTAACAAATACGCGCTCACTCAAAGACAGTCTGATGAGATCGAAGGGCTCTTGGATGCCTGAGGAGGGGTCCATTGAAAAGTCAAGAGCAACCTCTGTCACATGCTGTTTTAAGCTCCGACACTCGTCTCCAGCCAAATCAACTAAACGCTCCTGAAATTTCTAGAAACACTATTGCGATTACTGTGATGTTTTCTTGACCCATGACTCCACCTCTGGTAAGAGCCATTTCACTGGTGTTTCGTGTTACGCACTAAGAACTATCCACTTTGTAGTACGGAAAGCCCACAATAGCGGCAGAAATCATCTTTCCAATGTTCGAGACTATTATGCTTGTGATTAACTTGGGTCCTCATAGTCCGTATAGCCAACTCTTATCCTTCTCTTTGTTCCCTAGCCCTTGGCCACGACAAAGCACAAAGCATCATTGATCAGATCACGTCCGCCTATGAATCAGGTGGAGGGCCACCCCCGGGTGGGTTTGGGTTCGGACCTCAGCACCTCGGCGGACCAGCACCACCTTTTCCTGGTCCTCCGATGGGATTCGGTGGACCGATGCCTCCACCAGGATTTGGCGCCCGTGAGTCCTCTGAAAGTGAAATCCGCAAATAAAGAGTTAAATTTTCCAAAAGCGCGACCGCCTTTCCCCCCCGGACCAGGTTTCCCTCCCATGATGCCACCTGGTGGTCCACCATTCCCTCCAGCCGGAATGCTTCCTCCAGGGATGCCACCACCAGGCATTGGAGGTATGTTGGACAAAAGTAGCCCCATTTATGCTAGACATTTGACGCAACGACTATCACAGGACCGCCTCCCTTTCCTCCTGCTGGCCCTCCAGGAGCAGGTGCCCCGCCTTTCCCACCTGCAGGAGGTTTACCGCCACCTGGTGCGTTCTCTGGGCCTCCGCCTGTTAATGCGTCACAAGGTCCGCCGCCAAATGGTGGAGGATCTGGGCCTAACAGTGGGCCCAGCATCCACCCAGACAGGCTCAGGATGATGGGTGGTGGAAGATCATAAAGGTTTGAGTAAAACTATGCAGATATTCGTGTGTTTTTGGATTCGAATATCAGTCGCCTGGTTTTCCCTAAGTCTAAGGGATTATAGCACGTGATAGAACTTAATCAAATTCAAATTGATCTGATCGATCCAATCAAATTAGCTATTGCACAAACGTTTGTCAGAAGGTTACCGCATTAGGTAATTTCCTATATAACTTTGACCAATTGGACCTTCTTTCTCGGGTTGGTTCTCTTAGCTTGCCTTACCCATGTCTACTCAGCCTCTACTCCAGAGAACCGCCAATAAACGTATAGCACTTCCAGTTCGTGTTGAGCCAAAAGTATCTTTTGCAAATGAGCGCACCTTCCTCTCATGGCTACACTTCACTGTTGTTCTCGGAGGCCTCGCAGTCGGCTTGTTGAACTTTGGAGACAAGGTGAGTCCTCGAAAACAATATCCGATCGTCTTTTTTTTTTTTTTTTTCATTGTCATATAGGTAGGGAAAATTAGTGCCGCAATGTTCTCTGGTGTCGGTGAGCTTCAACAGATCCAGATGTCTACCATAGGATTGACCCTGCTCATGGCTATACCCAGCCATGGCAATCATGCTCTATGCTTTATACACTTACCATTGGCGAGCTGCTTCCATTCGTCGAGGTGGAAGAGGCCCTTATGATGATCGACTAGGACCAGTGCGTCTTTACTATCTAATCCCCCGCCCTTGTTTACCCATACACTCGCCCCTGTTGACAGACACTGCTATGTATTGCACTTTTGGGTATTTACCAACTTCCTTCGCAACTCTCACCTCCCTCATGTTTTTTAGTGGCTGTTATTGTCAACTTCGTCCTTCGCTTCACGGAAGGGTGATCTCCGGACCTACTTGCTTTCCCTTATTGACATTTAGATATGCCATAAAGTACCTATAGCATAATGTTCCACCAGCCCGATTCCGTCTCCCAAAAATGTACAACTCTTTTTGGATCATTTTCAATATATGTATGGTACGCTAAACAACTCATTTGAGGTAAACAGGCCCCTCCCTAGCTTCGCTTCTGCCGCTTGGTCCCTGCTCTCGTCGCCGTACCCGAAGTATCCACTGACGATATTGACATAGACCTTCGTACCTATATTTGAAAGTGTTAGACGATGGTTGTATCACACCCACGGTTCTGTTGTGCTCACGTGTTTCCTACTTCGAGTACTGACTATGCTCTGTGCCCGACCATCCTCGTCAACCGCCTCCCCACCCTCAACTCCATCATCACCAGTTTCAGTAGCCTTTGGCTGGGCCTCGGCTCCTTGGCTTTCCCTCATACCCAGCCGACTTTTCAAAAGCCGAATATCATACTCGAGCTTGTCGACAACTCGCTTAGTCTCCACAAGCGTCGTTGTGGCTTCTAGAAGCGATTCCAGCTGCGTGATGTTATCGCGTGTCGGCATGACAAGCCGATTGTGTGATACACCCAGTTCGGCCAACGCAGCCGTTATTTTAGGCGCAACGGTCGCTTTGGGCACTGGAAGTTTATACGAGCGAAGGTGTGCTGGTTGATGTGCCGCCTTCGTAACTGGCACCGTGGCAGGAGGGTCCGTTCGTATGATGCAATTAGCTGCGTCTTACGGGAAGTGACCGTTTGAGACAACGCGCATGAAAAGAAAACATAAAATTTACCAAAGGCTGCGCTCTTCGCCGTCTGCTGGCGTTTAGGAAGACTGACGGGTATAACAGGGGTGGAGGGCGAGTCAATATCCATGGCAGAGCCGCGCTTCTTCTTTTTGGTGTCAATCATAAGGTTCGCTAGACCTTCATCCTCCACGATATCTGGTAGGCCTGACTCGATCCCAGCAATAGTCCTTAGAAGCTCATCTCGCTCTTTTTTGAATCGCCTTTCATTTTGTTCTAGACGTTTGACCTCAATGAAAAGTGCTTCCTCTTCCGCAATCTGTTCGGTGGTGCGGTCTCCTAAGCTCTGGATATACTTCTTGCGTGTTAACTCTCGCTCTATAAAGAGTATATATGTGAATTTACATATCGTAGTAGGACTCTATAAATACCTTTGTCGAAATGATAGCTCGCTAACATTTGTGCCTTACTAGCCTCGTCGCCAGCCCAAGGCCTATTTCGCACAAGTTTTCTACACACGCTATAGTATCTATCTTTGAGGTCCTTGAAGAATATTGAGGGATCGGAAACAGAGGGACCAATATAAGTGAGTACTTACATCAATCGTTCGAGGCGCACCACCTGGGAAGTCATAGCGGTCGTAAATTACAAACCACCTCACATCATAGTCTCGCGCCAGTTGAAACAGGTAATCTGTTTCCTCTTGTGACCACCCCTCACCTGTAAACCAACAATTAAGAGCACGCTTGTGTTTAGTTGACGCGATATATTACCCGCTAAGAAGCGTGTATACTCATCCTGAGAGTACGTGAACACGTTGGATGTTACATTATACTTTGCAAACGGATATTCTACACATGATTGAGAATTTAAGTTACAAGCCTTGAAGTGTACGTGCATACCAGCGTCATTTTCCGTTGAGGCCTTTACCCAATGCCGGAGTTCTAGTGAATCCTGGCGTGCGCTGTTGGAGAAAAGACGGCATTCCCTAGCAATCCGTAAATACCATGTGACATTCCCAGCGATTACAATCAAATTTATTCACCATTTCACCTTGTTCCCCCCTCCAAAATTCGGTTTCTGCTTTAGCCTCGGTTTCGACAGAGCAACTAGAGACGGAGCAGTTGGTCCGATGAGTGAATATAGCTCCCTGGATATCCCTTCCGGCTTTCGTGTTGAAGTTGCAGATTGTTTCTTTGATTGCGATGGCCCAAAGACTGCCAAAGGCTCCGGGAGTGAAAGTATACTTCGTACGTCTGCAGCGGAAGCCGCCATAGTGGTTTGGCTTCAACTTGTACTCGATCTTGGATACATAATAGGTGTCAACATCCCTTTATCATCTTGCTCATAGCCCCTATATACACCTACACATAGCCTTAGTATTAACACCTAGCGAAGCCAACGATCTTAATGTGTCTTTCAATTTCTATCATTTCCTTTCATCAATGACGCCCCCCGGACCTTTCTCACAACTTCATTCCCAAAGAACTCTAGGGATGTACTCGATCCTTCTCCTCCAGATTCGCGCACAACCTTCTCGCACGGCAGGTCACAAACAACCTGTTCATAATAAATTGTTTATACCCCTTCTACTTGGACCGCTGTTCCTACCCTTGGCATGTTTGGTTTAACTTGTAATCCACTTCTCAAAATATAACATGGTGCACTAGCCACGGACTGAGAGGTATATATTATCAGAATTTTCATCTACATTGTTGGATACAACGACCAAGGCGTTGGTATGTCGAACTCTCAATTAGAGCAAAGTGATCGACAGACGGTCAACCTTGTCAACAGGCTCCATAGTACGAAAGTGGCCCACGATATCAGGAGCAAACTGTTAATTGACGTTCCCTAAATTTCTAAATGCCTTACAGACTGTTGGTTATCCTATTCGTCGAAGACATGGACACGCGTTCGCATAACGAAAGGTGGAAATACGCTCGTTAAGCAGTTTCAAGTCGAGGATCATACGCATCAGGTAGTTAAGACCAACATGGGCTCCGCCTGGCGGCCAATCAACTCGGAAAAAAAAACAAGTCGAGGACCGAATTAGGCGGGTTAGTGGGCCATTCTGAACCCCACTGCTATCAGTACCTTCTGGCTGAAAACGTCCTAACGGGAGAGAATCATAGTGACGCCATCACAAAAGGCTTCTCCACGGACGTTGCTTCCTTGGATATTCGCGGTCCTCACGTATCAGACATTTCATTCTGTGATCTCCCTGGTGATTTCTGGTCTCTGCTACTAAGCATTATTTTCTATTCATAAAACGGCCCGGTTGCATTCTTATGCTAACCGTTATTTATGCCGGTAAGTATAGCCGATTTCCAAAATCACGGTGCCCAGGAACTAGTAGAAGAATCTGATCCAAGTGACCGCGCACAATTGGCAGGTTTATCCAATCAGACAATACTCTTATCCTGTCAGATTCCGTTCCGTTATAATCATAGGTGTGTGTTCTGACAAAAATCGTCCGGGTTACAACAGGAGAAGAAAACAGCTAGATAACCCTATCGCGGAACGAAGGGAAACCTGTTGAAGATGGCTAGCATTGTGCAAAACAACCCAGGTCGATTCAAACCAATTAGGGAATTACTTGGGCCTAAGGTCGACAAAAGCGAATTGAATCGACCACTGTTTGGCGGGGCATAGATCCTGTTTACAGGAAATACCTGCGCACAGACAACCTTGTGTTCGGATTGAGCTCTATCTTTAAGCAGTAAGCTATTCTTTTTACCCAAAAGCTACTCTCTTCCTGACCGTGTACATATCCAACAGAAATTTATCTACAGTAACATTTAAATGCTCACCGTAATCTCACAAAACAAGCCACACGCCCCGCCCAAGGGGAGTTCCCATATGTATAGCTTCAACCATTTCATAAGGGACAAGGCAAATTTCCTGAATAGACAGGAGGGGGATGACAACCTCACAAATGATAGTTGACAATGGACAACGCGAGAGGGAGGCAGGATCCTCAACAGGAAGAGAGATCTATATGGACGAGGCCATGCAACGCGCCGTTCAGTATAGTAATCATATACCATTTAACGTCATCTGAATGCTACCAGGGCACGGGTCCGCGAGCTCCTGGGGAACTACTTTTACGTTGTGTCAGCCATCTATATCAAGTCACTCGTCGAACGGTGGCACTCACCTGCGCGGATTGTACGTCAGTTCGTGGGTCACGATTCAGGAGAATACGTCCTCAAATCGGTACGCGAACATTTTGTGTCGGTTGGTCACCGCGCAAAGTTACTAAGCCGGCCTTCCACTGGAGATGTTCACGCCACGTTTCCGGGATCATGATCCAAGAACATCTCAGGAAACGCATAGAGCGATTTGAACAGCGCATCAAATAGCTCTTTCAACCCGAGAACGAGCCCTTCACGCTCAATACCCATTACCTAGCAGATTACCGATAAAAGTTCCTTTCGCGCTATCACTCTGCACGTGCACTGGAAATAAATCCATGCCTGACTGCCGCGATGAAGTACTATATTCCTGACTATAATTCCGAGTCGGGCATCAGGAAAGTCCCGGCCAGCCTATCTGAAATCGGCTCGACTGGCGTGAAGCATCTAGCAGACATGATTGAGAAAGATGATACCGAACTGGCTCTCAATATCTTGGCTGATGTACGAGCATATTGCTATTTTTTTCTCTCTTTCAAGTGAACGGTTTGTAGATGACGTCCCGTTTGCCCGTTTGCGAGCTGGTTGGAGCTAGCATAAGGTCACGTGTTTAAGATAAAGAGTTGTACTTAATCTCGACACCAGTCGCGGCATCGCTGACATCCAGTAAGCTCACGATACCATGTCCACGCGCAAGTCTATATTTGAAGAGGGTTTTCTCGGCTTACTTCACAAACCTGGAGATAACCCTCAGGCAAACCCTCGCCATCGTGAAGCACATATCGCCACCACTGGTGGCAATGTCTGGACCCGTTTCCCTCCCGAACCTAACGGTTATCTACACATCGGTCACTCCAAGGCTATATTTGTCAATTTTGGATACGCAGCCTATCATAATGGCAAGTGTTATTTACGGTATGATGACACAAATCCCGAGAAAGAGGAAGCCAAATACTTCGAAAGTATTTTGGAGACGATACGATGGCTCGGATATGAACCCTGGAAAATCACTTACTCTAGTGATTACTTCGATAAACTTTACGAACTCGCTGTGGACTTAATCAAACGAGATAAGGCATATGTCTGTCATTGTACGCGTGAGTGGGTGTTGCAAAGCACATTACCACTAGGCTGACTCTGTAGACAGAGGAGGAGATCAAAGCGGATCGCGGCGAGAAACGAGGGCAGCCAAGGCCATGTATACATCGCAATAGACCGATTAAAGAGTCTCTCGCTAAATTTGAGGAGATGAAGGATGGAAAATACCGTCCAAAGGAGGCCAATTTGAGAATGAAACAGGATCTTGACGATGGAAATCCCCAGATGTGGGATCTGACGGCTTACCGTGTGCTAGAATCACCTCACCATAGAACACACGACAAGTGGAAAATCTACCCAACTTACGACTTCACACATTGCTTGGTTGATAGCTTTGAGAACATATCGTGAGCCTTACTGCTCATTTCAGCTATCAACATTTCGCTCACTTTGGACCACTCCTAGACATTCACTCTGTACAACTGAGTTTATTGCATCGCGGCAGTCATACGAATGGCTGTGCGACGCATTGGATGTTTATAAGCCCAGGCAGTCTGAATACGGTAGACTGAGCTTAGAAGGGACGATCATGTCAAAGCGAAAGATTCTTGCCCTGGTAGATGGTGGGCATGTCAGCGGCTGGGATGACCCCCGCCTCTACACTCTCATCGCCTTACGACGTCGTGGCGTACCTCCTGGTGCTATCATTGCTTTTGTGAGCAACCTAGGCGTTTCTACAGCGACGTCGAACATCGAGATTTCTCGCTTCGAGCAGACGGTCAGACAATACCTGGAAAAATCTGCACCACGGTTGCTGATGGTGATGCGACCTCTCAAAGTCACAATTGAGAACATCCCAGAAGGTGATGTTTTGCTGGTCAATAAACCACTACATCCCAAAGTTCCTGAGCTTGGAACATCCACGATCCCTTTTACGCGTAACATTTACATTGAAACCAGTGATTTTCGTGTACAAGACTCCAAGGATTATTATCGGCTTGCACCAGGCAAGACTGTTGGCCTCTTTGGCGCACCACATCCTGTTACCTACGTCTCTCATAAGACAGACCCCACGACAGGGGAAGTCATAGAGGTAGTGGTCAAGTTGCAAAATGAAGGCCCGACTAAGAAACCCAAGGCTTTCATTCAATGGGTAGCTGAACATCGACCGTCTGGTAGCCCTGTCGTAGTGGACGAAACTCATATTTTTCATCGTCTATTCAAAAGTGACCGTCCCGATGGGGACGTCTCGGATCTCCAACCCGACAGTTTGGAAGTGGTTAAGGGTGCAATGGTTGAGGTTGGCTTTTGGTCGCTGGCAAAGAAGTCGATCATTGATGCTCGCCAAGAAGCAAGATCAAGGACAAAAGAAGCAATGCTTGTTGAAACAATGCCAGAGAATGATACGCCGCATGCTACGAGCGAACAACTGGTCGGCAAGGAGTGCGTGCGATTCCAGGGTTTGAGGGTTGGTTACTTCACGTTGGACAAGGATGCCCGAGTTGCATGTCTTGATGAGAATGATGATGTTGAACCATCACACAGGCAAGGCGACTGCCTTATTCTTAACCACATCGTCAGCTTGAAGGAGGATTCAGGTAAGGCGGCTTAGCCTCCTGATTCCTGACGTTACCATAGTTCAGTGAAGATATGTCATCCCATCGGTATGAATGAAGTAATGTTCCAAATGCAATAGTGAAAGAAAACGTAAAAACTCGTGAAAAAGCAAGCACAAATAAAGGTGAACTAAGCCCTATGCATGCCTGCCAGTCATGTCAAGCGTCTCAATACTCCGCCTCCTCGGCGTCAGCAGAGTCGATGCCAACCTCCTCATAATCTTTCTCAAGCGCGGCCAGATCTTCACGAGCTTCAGAGAATTCACCTTCCTCCATACCTTCTCCGACGTACCAGTGTACGAAGGCGCGTTTGGAGTAGAGAAGATCAAACTTGTGGTCGAGACGGCTCCATGCAGCGGAGATAGCAGTAGTATTCGACAACATGCACATACTGCGAGACACCTGGGCCAAATCACCACCAGGGACATGCGCCGGAGGTTCATTGCAGATGCCGAGTTTGAAACCAGTGGGGCACCAGTCAACGAATTGAATAGTACGTTTTGTCTTGATAATAGCAACTGCGGCGTTCACGTCTTTTGGTACGACGTCACCACGGTACAATAGGGCGCAAGCCACTGGGGATAAAAAGTTAGAAACTGATACATTGAAGTATAGATTAACCTACTGTATTTGCCCTCTCGAGGATCACACTTTACCATTTGGTTGCCTGTCTCGAAGCAGGAGAAGGTCATATCGGCAACTGAGTTTTGCTCATGGTGAGCCTTTTCAGCAGAAACAATAGGAGCAAAGGTGGCAAGAGGGAAATGAATTCGAGGGAAACTAGACGTTGGTCAGCAACCCAAAGTGTATGATGAAATGGAGAAGCAACTTACGGAACCAAATTTGTTTGGAATTCGTTCAAATCAACATTAAGAGACCCATCAAACCGCAGAGAAGCTGTGATGGAAGAAACGACTTGAGCGATAAGTCTGTTCAAGTTGTTCAAACTGGGCGACTGGATGTCGAGTTTCTTTTTGCAAATGTCGTAAATAGCTTCGTTATCAACCTGGATCATATGTCAATATACTTGGTAGCTATCTGGTTATGGAAGCTGACCATGAATGAGCAGTCGGAGTGCTCTAGTGTCGTATGTGTCGTCAAAACTGAATTATAGGGTTCGACGACAGAGTTTGCCAAAGTTGGTGCGGGATACACGCTGAACTCGAGCTTTGACTTCTTTCCATAGTCTGTGGACAAACGTTCGAGAATAAGAGCACCGAGCCCAGATCCAGTTCCTCCACCAAACGAATGAAAGACAAAGAAGCCCTGAAGCCCTGAGCAGTTGTCCGCAAGGCGACGAACTTTGTCCATCACCAAATCGATCTTCTCTTTCCCAATGGTATAGTGACCACGAGCATCTGGGTGATCACGGCACGGTTAGATGGTGTTGATAAAAGAGAAGACGAGGAGTGTAATTACAGTTGCTGGCGGCATCCTCTTTGCCGGTCATGAGTGTCTCGGGATGGAAAAGACTCCTATAGGGACCGTTCCTGACCTCATCAATAACATTGGGTTCGAGGTCAATGTAGAGAGAACGTGGCACATGTTTGCCAGAGGATGTCTCTGAAAAGAAAGTACTGAAGCCTCCATCACTCTTCGAAGGAGAACCGTCGAGCAAACGGCCGTCTGGCTAAAGAGCAGTGAGATAATGACGAATATACAGTATACTTGAACCCACGCTGAGACCATGTTCGACGGTGTAGAGTTCCCCTGGATGAGTCGGTCATATTAGCATCACGCCACTTTTTGTGTCAGATAATTAGGCAAGTGGTAGAGCAAAGCGACGCGTTATGTTCACAGATGTATACAAAGGAGAATTCGCTGGCAAAAAAAAGACAACCCACAGCAAGCGTTTCCGATCTGGACACCAGCCTGACCAACGTGCACGGAAATGACTTCACGCATTTTTTTTTAAAAGGCTACTCTGCTGTAATGAGATGTCGAGATCAGAAAACAGACAGACAAAAGACGCGTGAAGAGCTACCAACGACAGAAGAAGAGGGAGAAATGAGACTGCGATGGCAGAACAAAGGACAGCTGGCTTGCACTTTGCAAAATTAACGAAGGCGTGTCATTTCTTCCCACGCACCCCTGCCAATCACGCATGGTCTGTGCGCTCAATATTCTACTCGAGTAGTCTACGAGGTCTAACGAGATTCTACTACTTACTTATTATCCGAATTCAAAAGCCCTAACTGCTCGCCGACTTGCTTAGTACCCTTCAAAGCTTTCTTAGAAGTCTCCTTTCCAAAGTATCTAGTCCCCAGTTGACCGTTAGTTGTACACACGAGGCATGATACAAAAATACCAACCGAACAATACCATCCCACACGCGTAGGCCATGCACGGGCATAACATGTGTTCGGACTTGCTGCTCTGACACTGATTGCTTGGGTGCTTTGTTAGGGTCATCATTGGGGTCGAATGCCGCACGAATCGCGTCAGCAACACGCTGTTTCGGTACTGTTCTATGAGTAACAGGCGCAGTATGATATATGCTCTTTTTCAGCAGAGCAATAGCTTCGGGCTAAAAGCCCTTTCAGTAACACTGCAATGAAATGTGAAAGTCACGCACGGTGTCCCGTCGTTTTGCGATGGCGCTTGGTGGCGGCCTCTCGTCATTGAGGTCGAGCGGCCCCCATCGCCGATCATTCTGTATCCTTCCCGTGTTGTTGTGCGATCCAACAGATGCGATAGCTCGAAGCCCTTGCTCCCCATCCAGGACCAGTCCTTGCAGCCGTGCATGATCGAGCATTTTTCTCGCCTTTGCCTCCAACTTGACTCTTTTCTTGATGGCCTTCTGCGCACTACGCTTGTATGTGATATCCCATTCCTCTTGACCTTTCAACCACTTGCGCGTGGGTCCTTCCTTGATGATACCAATCTCACCAGGCCGAAGTTTCAATGCGGGTATAGCTTCAAGGGATTCCATTGGTCGCGCAACACCGTTTATGTCAATACGCTCTCGAATCATTAAAACATTCTGAGCACGAGTATCCTTTGTCTTGTAATGTAAAAACAAGATACTTGCAGACCGTAAATCAACAAGACTGACCTTATCTCCACTTCGAGAATGAGCATTGTGGATATCGCACACGCTGTGAGATCTGTATAAATTCCCTTTATTCCTTTCAGAAGATAGGTCTCTATTGTGTCTGAGCACTTCGGCGTGTGGAGAACTTGGATGCCTTTTCAATCCCTTCGTTTCGGTCTCTGAGTCGGCAATGGGCTGGGGACAATTCTGCTCTGGCGAAGGGGTCTTGTCATTGGGGATACATTCCGTGCATAACCTGGAAGGCGACGGATGAAGTCCGGGGAATGCATTACGCTGAAGATATTCAGCGGTATTCTGTGTCACATGCTTTACAAACTCAGCGATAGAGCGATATGCAAATTTGGCCTTTTCCAATTGTTAGTATGTCGTAACTTAGGGCGTCATAAAAGCTCACACTGGGTGTGAAGCTAAAAACAGTAAGAACATGGCACATTCCTGTATGAATGATAAAGAAATTTCACTATATGAGATGCAAGAGAAGCCTCACCATCAAATACCTGTAGATGAACCTAACACTCGGCATTACTAGATATTCTCTATATCAGAGTGGGTGACCTTACTTTCGTAGGCTCTGTGAAGCGTTCCGCATTCTCTTTCTGGCGCCTACCCTCTCGAAGGATTCCGTGTCTAGCAGGGTATTTCGATAGATTGGCTGCACGGTGGGCCAGGTAAACAATCTCATCCCGTAGAACTTCTTCTTCTCCCGCGAGAATATAAAGAGGTGGTAGGTTTCCCAGTGAGCCTTGAAGAACGGGAGAGACCAAGGGATGTGTCAGCTGCCTGGGGCACCCTTCAGCACAGGAAAAAAAAAGACATTGTTATGGGTGTACTCAGTTAAAGCATAGAGCTGTATTTGAGCACGCAACTCGAGCGGAACAGCATCGGAGTCATCCATCAGAACTTTTGGTGGCTTGGGCTCCCAAAAGTCTACATCATAATCATCTGTGTCTTCTTTCTTAGTAGTCTCACTAGACGAATGTTTTGAGTGGTTTCCGACTGTACGTAGATTTGACTCTGTATAAGCGTCATGAAGCATCTCTGCCTGTGTTTGAACCCTTCGACATGGCGTGTCGGATTTATGTTGGCCATCAAGTTCTGCTTCTTTAATACGGACTTCACTGGGCTTCAGTGTATCGGCATGTCCAGGCTTTGGTGGAGGGCTGTGTTCAGAGGGCACGACACGACCTCCATCGTTACAAACAGGGACTACCGGCCAGAGAGCGGACGGCTTGGCCAGAAATCCGTGTTGAGGAATTATGTCCTAGCACAGAAAGAGGATTTGACTTAGGCATCTCAGGCGTGAGGAAAGTTACATACGGACCGGCTGTTCTCTATGATGCTTGGAAAGCTGTGTGTTAAGTCAACCCATGGGCTGATGAGTACAGCGCCAGCTGGCATGGGCAAAGCGAGGTCTCGAAGGATTGTCAAGACGCTCAGACAAAGACCGCCCCCTGCGGAGTCTCCTGCGAGAACAATCTTGGAGGGGGGTATAGGTCGGTGAAGAGCATCGCTTGGGGGGTTCGTCAGATAGAAGTCTGACAAAAATCAGTAAAACCATGCTCTAACATGTAAGGGCTGTACTTACAGGCAGCAAGAACGTCTTGAAGGGGACACGGCCACGGGTATTGAGGCGCTTTCCTGGACAGCTTCTCTAGTACCAGTTTGGCCAATGCCCTCAAGACTTACCGATAATTGACAGCAAAAGCTCGCCCCTTGAACTTGCGAGCTAGGTAAGGTGTTTAATGCACTAGAATGCTACATTCGGCAAGGAGCTACCATATTTGACTATCTGGTGTCTATGTGTGTCTGAAGGCGTCGTAAGTGTCTGGGCATACATCATGTAACACGTAACATACTGATAGAACCCCAAAAGTAGCCGCCTGTAGTCGAAAATAAAGAAGTTGCCGTCCAGAATATGTTTTTATCTGTGACCTACCGCCGTGAACATACAACTGAAAGAAAGTTTCAATGTGAGACTGGGAAGAAGAGCCTTCAACAAACCATAACTGTTTCGAGATGTTCCATTTTAAGGATGTTGGCTTCCTCCTCATTCAGCTTCCTGTGCGAACGAGATGCCTCAGTTGTACTGAGATATTCTTTTTCCGTGATCCACTCAGCATCAATGCCATCTAGGCCGCGAACTTGCCACCAGCGTTCTCCACCTACGACTTGCTTGAGCTCGTCAGGGCCAAACCATTCAATCAATGTATCAGCTGCGCTGTTACACGAGGCAAGTGGTATGAGGACTGGGACTACTATAGACCACAATGGGGCGGGAACGTGAGTGTTGGTGCTAGTCAATATGTGAGAAACGTGGTACACAGAAGCAACAATAAGGTACAATTCTTGTAGAGATTCTACAGTGTTCTTGGTCCCCAATTCAATGAAAGCTGGATTTGTCTCACTAAGCTCTGAACTGGAATGAGGGTTGATTGAAGTACCTTTTACTATATGGAATGCCCTGTATTGTAACTGAGAGGATAAGCTCACCGAGTCATATGTTGAAAGCTTACTCGTCAAAAAATATGTCATCTTTCGCATCCACATCTTTGCTACCGTTCTTTAGTTTCCTTGTTCTGCGCTTTCCGTGCTCAAAGAAAGTCTTGATGACGACTGTAAGAATAGTATTAGTCGAGTATAGGAATTGTGTCAAAATAATCATGTACCGGGGGATATATAAGCGGCTGCAGAAAGAGTCGTTACGGGCATTGGAGAAGGCAGGATGTATGCTGGTTGTTACAGCGGTCAACCATGCTTGGTCTGACTGTGACGTCATATTTACCAATTCGATCGCAATACTTGGCTTTAGCCTCTAAGCCAAATAAATGTCTGTTTAAGCTCATCTGGTGGTTTACGCTTGAAACTGTCAATGATCACCTTCACTCCGTTGTCGGGTGCTGCTCACTCGTCGCAGACCAAACCATTAGCATACCTGCTTCAGGTTGACGATGTGCGTATCCTCCTTGACTGTGGCTCACCGGATTGGGCGCCAGAGCCCGCAAATACTATAATAATGGATGGCTCGGAAGAGCCTTCGTATCACTGGGAATCATACTGCAATGCCCTCAGAGAGTACGCATGTATATTTGGCCTCTAACCCTTGAAATAATTCAAGTATCTTAGGATTTCCCCAGCCATCGATCTGGTTCTTCTGTCACACGGAGATTTGGCGCATACTGGTCTCTTTCCGTACGCGTACTCCAGATGGGGATTGAAAGCCCCTGCATATACAACACTACCAGTTCAGGCCATGGGTAGGATAGCTGTCTCAGAAGATGTAGAAGGCATTCGCGAAGAGGAAGATGTTGGCGATGATGACGAAGTCAAACCACGGCAGGATTCCGTTGACATGGACCTCGTTGAAGAGCCGAGCACCCCGCAACCAAAAAAGGACGGAATCAATGGTAAATACGTTGCGACGCTTACCGAAGTTCAAGACGCTTTTGATTCTATCAACACCCTGCGGTATTCACAACCTACGCACTTACAAGGTTCGTTCAACTCCCCTGGACTGTGCTCTCTATTCATATTCGGGCAGGAAAATGCCAAGGATTGACAATTATACCTTTCAACGCGGGGCATACCTTAGGTGGTACTATCTGGAAAATCAGGTCTCCATCTTCCGGGACCATCCTGTATGCCGTTAACATCAACCACATGAAGGAACGTCATCTTGACGGCACCGTCCTTATGAGACAAGCTGCTGGAGGGGTGTTTGAACCTTTAGCAAGACCGGATCTACTCATAACTGACGCCGAAAGGGCATCCGTCTTGACCAGTAGACGGAAGGACCGGGACGCCGCTCTCATTGGTAGGCTAATCGCATCTGATACTCTAATAATTGCACCAATAACTTATAGACACAATCACGGCCACCCTTACTTCTCGGTCTTCGTTACTTCTTCCCTGTGATTCAAGCACAAGGATATTGGAGTTACTTGTTTTACTAGATCAGCACTGGAATTATTCTCGACTTCGATATCCAATATGCCTCCTTTCGCGATCCGGTAGAGAGATGCTTACCTTTGTACGAAGTATGATGGAATGGCTTGGCGGCACGGTCAGTAAGGAAGACGTTGGCGAGGAGGGTACAGGTAACCGCCAAAACATCAAGCGAAAGCGAGACGATGATGGCGAGGACGATGCACTGGGAGCGTTTGCGCTACGTTTCAAGTAAGCCCATAGGTCTAGTTTCTGGGTTCCCATCCTGATATCACCTTGTGAATAGGCATTTGGAGTTCTTTCCCAATCCTCAAGCGCTATTACAGACCTACTCTTCAAAAGATCCAAAACTCATACTTGCCGTTCCAGCGTCTCTCTCACACGGCCCATCAAGGAACCTTTTTACTGACTTTGCCGCAGTCCCTGATAACGTAGTGCTCTTGACTGGGCGTAGTGAAGAAGGGACTTTGGGACGTGACCTTTTTGACAAGTGGAACGATTCGCAGCGTCCGGATGACAAATGGGATAAAGGAAAAATTGGAAGCAACATCATGATGGATGGCCCACTCAAACTTCGCGTAACTTTTCTTTTCACGTTCTGGAATAGATTCATAACTGTACAATGTAGATGAACCATAAAGTTCCTTTACAAGGCGCAGAACTAGAGGCCTATCAACAGAAGGAACGTGCTGCTAAGGAGAAGGAGGCTGCTCATCAAGCTGTGCTCGCCAGGAATCGACGTATGCTTGAAGCAGATGAAGACGAGAGCGACTCCGACTCTGATTCTGATGCGGATGACGAAGACGAAGTAAGGCGGGATCTTGAGGGCGATTCTATGGAAGCGGATGGTACGGGGGGAGAAGATGTTGGGAGACAGAGAAAGGCAGACAGAGGAACAGGGGACGTAGATTGGGGTTTAGATGGCGACGAGGGCCTAACAAAGCAATTGTTGTCATTTGACATCTACATCAAGGGTAACGTATCAAAAGCGACGTCTTTCTTTAAATCTACTGGCAGTCAGACCCAGCGATTCAGAATGTTCCCTTATGTTGAAAAGAAGCGACGTGTGGATGAATACGGGGAAACCATTGATGTTGGCATGTGGTTAAGGAAAGGGAAAGTTCTCGAAGAGGATGCTGAAACGGTCGAGGCAAAAAACTACCGTTTGAGAACACTTGCAGAGGAAGACGAAAAGGTACATATATTGTTGTCCGAGTCATGAGAATTGACCACATAATTCGGCAGAAAGCTGTCCGGGAACCACCCTCGAAGTTCGTCTCATCTGAAATTGAGGTCCAGCTTGCATGCCGCTTGCTATTCGTGGATATGGAAGGCTTAAATGATGGTCGCGCCGTAAAGACAATTGTTCCTCAAATCAATCCGCGGAAAATGGCAAGTTTGGACTTCTCTCATCACGTCCCAGTTATGAACGTATAACAGGTTATCGTTCATGCCACAGCAGACGCTACGATTGCATTGATAGAGAGCTGTGCCAATATTCGTGCGATGACCAAGGATATCTTCGCTCCAACTGTGGGCGAAAGTATACAAATTGGACAACAAACTAACAGCTTCTCAATATCAATCAGTGACGAACTCTTGGCGTCCCTCAAAACCTCTCGGGTTGGTGCCTTCAATATAACTATAATGTTAGCTGATTTATAACACAGTTCGAGGACAATGAGGTAGCATACGTGACTGGGAGGGTTGTCGCACATGCAAACTCGACGATTCCAGTTTTGGAGCCAATTCCCGAGACAGGGACACCTGCCAAGGTGGCCTTAGGTCATGATACATTACGACCACGAATCTTGGGAGCTCGACCTGCTGCTACGCTTCCCCGTTCAACTATGATAGGAGAACTCAAACTAACTGCTCTCAAAGCACGCTTAGCATCCATTGGTGTACAGGCCGAGCTAATCGGCGAAGGAGTTCTCATCTGCGGGGCAGGTGCAAAACGCAATACTACGGCAGGAACGCTTGAGGAGTCTGTTGCTGTGCGAAAAACGGCCATGGGAAAGGTGGAGATGGAGGGCAATGTTTCTGAGGTGTATTATATTGTGCGGCGGGAGATTTATAACCTACACGCACTGATAGAAGCCTAAGGTAAAGTAGTATAAAATGTAATATAGACACTAGACACTATCCATCGCCGTCGCTTAGTGACCCGGCCGGGTAACGTGTGACCAAACAAGGAAAGAGCTTTTTTGGTTTGAGTTGTTTACCCTCTGACCAACGACTCTTTTCTTACAACATAACCGCATTCCTCTGTGTCTTTTCTTCTTGACGAATTATGCGTGAAGTTATATCTGTTCACGTCGGTCAGGCTGGTGTGCAAATTGGTAACGCTTGTTGTAAGTAACGCTGTATTGCCTGGTGTCTTCGCGTCCATTTCGCGTACTTATCATACACTAGGGGAGCTCTATCTACTGGAACATGGGCTGAGCGTGTGTATAAATTGAGGTCTCATTTTAATCCACCATTTAAACCCTTCTTCTAGCCTGATGGTCGCATCATGGAAGGCTCACCATCTGCCACTGATAGCGGTTTTTCGACATTCTTTTCCGATACTGGCTCCGGAAAACATGTCCCTCGCTCGTTATATGTTGATCTCGAGCCAGGTGCAATTGACGATGTCAAAACGGGGCTCTACAGGTCCCTTTTTCATCCAGAGACTATGATCACAGGAAAGGAGGATGCAGCTAACAATTGTACGAGACTTATGCCCTGCTGATTCCACGTTAATTTGATCTTTCAGACGCTCGTGGTCACTACACCATTGGAAAAGAGCTTATTGATCCCGTGATGGATAAGCTGCGGCGACTCGCTGACAACTGTTCAGGTCTGCAAGGTTTCTTTGTCTTCCATTCGTTTGGCGGTGGGACTGGTTCTGGGTTTGGCGCGCTTCTCCTTGAACGCCTTTCAATGGACTATGGCAAGAAATCCAAACTTGAATTTTGCGTCTACCCGGCCCCCCAACTCTCTAGTTCCGTTGTTGAACCCTATAATTCTGTTCTTACAACCCATACAACCCTTGAGCATTCTGATTGCTCCTTCATGGTGTGTCTGCCTTTGTCTCTTATACTCTTGATCCGCCCAAATCCTGAAATATCTATTCGTAGGTTGATAATGAGGCTATCTATTCCATTTGCAAGAAAAATTTGGGCGTCGTCTCTCCCAGCTTTTCCAACTTGAATAGACTCATTGCTCAAGTTGTTTCTTCTGTCACGGCCTCACTTCGTTTCGACGGGTCGCTCAATGTTGATCTGAATGAGTTTCAAACCAACTTGGTACCGTGAGTTTTTGCTCTTGAATAGGTTTTCGTCATCAAATGCTTATATGAATCCAAGATTCCCCCGCATTCACTTTCCTTTGGCGACATATGCTCCGCTTTTATCTGCGGAGAAGGCTAATCATGAACAGAACTCGGTAGCAGAGATGACCTTCGCTTGTTTTGAAAACGGAAATCAAATGGTATGTGAGTTCTTGTCCCACCTTGGGCATATGCTAAAGTTGCCTCCAGGTAAAATGTGATCCCAAGGACGGCAAATACAGTATGCAGCGCCATAATTCCTTCTTCGTTAATATCTCATGTTATTTTAGTGGCATGTTGCCTCCTCTATCGTGGAGATGTCGTTCCCAAAGATGTTCAAGCTGCAGTCGCCAGCATCAAAACCAAACGAACAATACAATTTGTTGACTGGTGTCCTACTGGTTTCAAGGTTCGTCACGGTCGTCATGGCTCAAACGGTCTCATTGATAATCATGGACTCTCAGCTTGGTGTCTGTAACGAGCCTTCAGCGTACGTTCCAGGCGGCGACCTAGCAAAGACTACTCGTAGTCTATGCATGCTTTCCAATACCACAGCTATCTCTGCAGCATGGGGACGTCTTGGTACGCTGCCATTAGTTTAAACTCGTCATTTTAAACTTACTTTCGAGCTTTCAAAGATTACAAATTTGATCTCATGTACTCGAAACGTGCTTTTGTTCACTGGTATGTTGGTGAAGGTATGGAAGAGGTATGTCTTGTATCTCATCTTACACATCGCCTTAACACCCTGTAACTTCCCTAGGGTGAATTCTCAGAAGCTCGTGAGGATCTTGCAGCGCTAGAGAAGGATTATGAGGAAGTCGGTACTGATTCTGCAGACGCGGAGGAAGAGGCCGAATATTAGAAAATGGGATGACTTCTCGCAGGCTATTCCAAGGCCAAAAATACCCTTCTAGTCACGCATATCTGTGTATCAGTAAGCTACTAGTGTCGTGATCTTTTCTTCACATTACCTACATACGTTGATACTACCTGTGGGTCATCAGGTTTCAGTTTTTACCATAAATTCTTCTACGTTTACACGCAAGAAGTTCTATATGCAACTGTGTCTAATTATAAGTCTAGCAAAGAAATCTAGTGGTCAATCGTAACTAGTACGCTTTTATTGAGCAATTTGAGGGTGACGCTACTCAAAATCAAAATATGCAGGACTTGGGCTTTACGACAGGTATTTACCTTGAAAGATCCTGGATGATGAAATCTGGTTTCGCTTCTTCTAGTTGTTCACGGGTGTGTGTGGTCAGAAGCCCGATAGTCTTGCAGCCTGCTGCATTGCCACTGCGAACCCCAGAAGGTGCGTCTTCAAATACAACGCCTGGCATCCGGGTAAGCGATAACCGTTGTAAAGATGGTTAACTTACAGTTTGCAGGTTCCACACCACAATGTTTTGCGCCTAGCAAGTAAGGCTCAGGGCTGATTACATAATTGTTACGTCTTGATTGATGGATGACATGACTCACGAGGGTTTGCCCTGAATTACGTCCTCAGCGGCTACGAAAACATCGGGAACTGGAACGCCGGCTATCCGGAGAGCAGATGAAGCGTATGCGCGCGTTGCAGACGTGCAGATCGCCCACAAGGGTTTGGGTAGATGTCTAGCTGGAGCAAGCTGTGTATGTCTTGTTTATCACGAGTTAATGAGTGAGTAACAAGACTACACACTTCGTCTAGAGCTACGGCGGCTCCAGGTAACAACACAATGCCTTGACCTCCGTTTTCTGTCGAAGTTGATACGATAGCTTTCTCGAAACGTTCCGCTTCTCTCTGTAAAACATAAGCAATAATTGAGTGAGGGAGGACAGGATTGACCTCGAGTTCGTCGGCTTCATTGATTCCACAGTAGTTTCTAAGATTATCCACTGTTCGCACCCCATGCGCAGCTGAATGGTGAGATGAATCAGAGATTTGACTACTTAAAAAGCTGTCCTACTTGCAGCTCAAGATGTTCTCCACGTTTATGCCTGGATAACGTTCTCTGAACAGCTCCCAGGCACCCTTGACGCCGGCGGTCGAATCGACGAGGGTTCCGTCCATGTCAAAGAGGCTAAAAAAAACCAGGTAAGCCTGCATAGCACATAAAGAAGATTAACATACATTGCATCAGCGACAAGAGTGGTAGCGGACATGGTGGCGCGGTGGCGATGAAATCCAAGTATAATTGGATAACAGAATGGATATCAACGGTACGTGAATCCCCCGTAAGATTTTTTTGGCGCTCGGACCGAGGTTTGTTTGGATATAAGGCTTGTAGCAAATAAGATCTGCCAATCCGACTGGTCCGTGAGAATCACCTTACTCCTCTCAAACCTACGGTACAATTATGCCCCCGCGCCGACGGCCTCAGTTTACCCAAGAAATAATCGACCAGCAGTTGCAGCAGATCCACCTGCTTGATCCTTCGTCTTCGTCGGAGAACTTAGAACAGCTTGGCCCTGTCATTAAACAGATACACAGCAACCGTCAGCAAGAGCTCTTTCTGCGAACTGTGCAGGGTCTCATCGAATCCAAGGATGCCGAGATTGAAAAAATATGTGGTGACAACTACCAAGACTTCATTTCCTCCGTCTCCACTCTATTCACGGTCAAATCTTACACCGATAAGATGAAGGAAAACATACAGTCCCTGGATACCAGTGTATCACAGCTCGGAAGGGGCCTCATTGAGAAGAAGCGAGCACTGCTGCAATCCAAGAAAACTGCTGCTAATCTCGACGAGGCTATAGACACGCTCCAGGCCTGCCTACGCGTACTTGATGTTGTCCATCGGGTGGGACAAATGATCCAAGAAGGCAAATATTGGGGTGCTTTGAGGGTCTGTCGTCTACATCGCGTGTCGTGTACCTCTGGCATGGTAATAATATATGTCTTTTCACGCAGTCTCTGGAAGATATTCAGAGTATGCCACCAACATCTTTGTCTCAGACCCCATTTTTCCAACACTTGTTATCGTCGCTCCCTTCGCTACGAGCACAGATCAAGGATGCAGTGACCGCGTCAATGAAACAGTGGCTCCTTGAGATCCGCAATGTAAGCACAGAAGTTGGAAGACTGGCCACTGAGGCAATGGAGACACGCACCCGACGCTGGAAATCTAGACGAGAAAAGGAACTACTACTCAAGACAAGTCGCGTTGGAAGTGCGGTTGAGATGATCACATATGAAAAGACTGAATGTAACTCTCAATGTCTGCGTAAATGTTGCCCTTACTCAACACTTGGATAGTCAATGTGCTCGAAAACGATGTTATAAGCGTGGACTTCAAACCATTGTTTGAATGTATCCATATTTATACCACCCTCAACTCGCTGGACGAGCTGCGAAAATCGTATCAAGCTGACAGAAAGGTAAAAATCTTTTTCCTGCCACAACCGTTTCTACTCAGAATCTTATCAAGGCACAATCCGACCTAATTCTTCCGAATCCGTTGCCACTATCATTCCTACCCCAGCTAACCCAAGAGATATCCGGTTTCTTCATTGTCGAGACTCATGTGCTTGAGACCACAGGTTCATTTCGATCGGAGAGAGACGTTGAGGAGCTGTGGGAGTCACTTGTCATCGGTTTGGCCAACTCGATCACGAATGCCCTCCGAACAGAAAATGACCCAGAAGAATATTTTCGAGTGAAGGAATGTCTCATCAGCTTCATCATGACTTTAGAGGTGCGCAATAATTTCCTCCGAAAAAATACTTCTTTGATGAATAAACACGTTACCAGACGTCGCCTTACTCGACAGACTCCCTTCAATCCTTCATTCTCCTGCTCTATGAGAAATATGTCAAGTTACTAGAAGCGCAGTTTAGCAGGCACTTTGAATCCGTAAGATTCCATATATGCGGAAGATGCGCGTGGAGTTTACGCTCCCTTTCAGATTGTTCATCAAGATGACCATTTACCAATGCAAATTGAAGCCACTCAAGAAGCTGATGTAGTACTTGATGTAGTTTTTGTTAGTGAGGCCGACAAGGCCCAAATCAAACAGTAGGTGTTAAGACCTCATGCAGTAACAGAAAGCTTACAATCATCAGATCAATAGCCCCTTACACACTCCCATGGTCACAAACCTTCTACCTGTGTTGTCAGGATGTAAGTTCTCTGTTAGTCGCATAACGTAGTCGCGTTGACCTACCTCTGCCTAAGATACGTGGATTCATTCACAAATTCCATGCCTTTATTGAAGGAGTTTCTCAACACCATATTGGTACCGATCATCTTTTGAGGAAGGTTAGGTTTGATTAACTATACAATTACCAGCTCGCTGATGACGAATCAGTCATTGGATAGTTTATTAACGGAGCACATCAGCGAGCCTATCGGCAAACGCCTAGCAGGAACATCAACACTCTCACAGATTGCACAAATAGTGACCAATCTGGAGTATTTTCAGGCAGCATGCCCAGAGCTAGAACGATCTCTCGTCAGCAATCGGCATGGTTACTTTCGAATTTTCATCTCCGACATTTCTGACAGCTTCTGTCTTTAGCTCTGCGCCACACGGTGGTGCCATAAGACTCACTGCTCTCAGCTCTTTTGAAACTACATTGTCACAGTCCCTTGCTCGTATTACCGGCCTAATCACGTCGAAACTTGACCAATTCTTCGAGCTATCTGAGTACGAATGGACACCATCCACACGAGAAGATGCGCCGAGCATGTACTTATATGAATTGGTCAACTGGTTAACGACTGTAGTCGACTCCCTGGTGATCAAGGAAGCCTATAAAGATGAAGCCTACAAAGGAGCTCTAGAGTATATTGCCGGATGTATGATGGTACGCATCAGAAAGTATCAAATCCTCTTAGATTGTTGAATCGCCTGCGACAGGATTTTTTGACTGGCAGGGATATAATTATGATGAACGAAAACGCAATTTCAAACATCCTAATCGATGTTGACTTTTTAGAGGATGAGCTAAAGCGGATAGGGCGTTCGCACTTGTCTTCAGTCTTTGTGGAGTTACGCATGGTAAATTTCCCCGTGTTTGAACGGACCGTTTCATTGATTGACGTAACAAAGACCACCTCCATTCCTTTATCTGACACAGTACATGAATATATGGTGCCTGCCATGCGGCACACGTCGTACAGCGCTGTCAAACACAAACGCCTGCAGGCACTCCTTGAGAAACTTGCTAGGTTTGGTACCACCCAACGTGATCCCATAGCACGGGAGTTGGCGGAAAAACGGAGGAAAGAAGCTGATGCCGTTGGCAGGGTATTCCCTGGCGAGGGGCGCTAACACTCGCTCCTCAGTTTGTAAATCAGCTTGTCGAAAAAGATGCTACGGATAGGTCTACGTGAACAGGGATTTTTGAAAGACCACAATGAGAAAAGAAGGCTAGAAATATGAGAGAGCGGAATGAACAGCGTGGCGACGTATTCATAAAGAATCATGTAACGACGCGAATCATGACAGAGCTATAGTAAACCATTATACCCGACGCTTGATGTTTGCACTCAACCACTCTAGACCCTCGTAGAGACCATCTCCAGACGTCGCACAAGCAGCCTATAAAATTGACCAGGTTAGCTAAAAATCGGAAATGACAAGTCGTACGACTGGACCAACCTGAATGTACCAAGTCCTCTGCCTTAAGCCATGAAGACCAAGCTTGTCTGTGATTTCAGCAGCATTCATTGCATTTGGCAAGTCTTGCTTGTTGGCAAACACCAGGAGGAGAGCATCGCGGAGTTCATCCTCGTTAAGCATTCGCTGAAGCTCTTCCCGAGCCTCAGATACACGCTCCCTGTCGTTGGAATCAACGACAAAGATGATGCCTTGGGTGTTCTGGAAATCTATACAGAGACAAGTATAAGGATAGTAGTGACAGTGGGAATGAAGTTGCTGATGCGTACAATGCCTCCACAAGGGGCGGATCTTGTCCTGCCCACCAACATCCCACACCGTGAATGAAATATTTTTGTATTCAACAGTTTCGACATTAAAGCCTAGAGCGATATAAGGATCTGAGCTGCCAGGTAATCATTCGAGGACAAACCGATGGTAGGAATAGTGGTGACAATCTCGCCAAGTTTCAGCTTGTATAAAATCGTGGTTTTACCAGCGGCATCAAGGCCGACCTAGTTGTTAAGAGTAAGTAAGAGGGTTTAAGGTATGATATATGAGTGCTCCAACCATAAGTATCCCTGTTTGCAAAATGAACAGTGAGTGATTCATAGGCGCTAGAGTATCATAAAGTCCTACGCACGCATCTCCTTCTTGCCAAAAAGGCTGGTAAACAGAGAAGAAACACTGAGGCCCATCGTGAAGGTGTAAGGCAAGAACGACGAAAAAAAAGGTGATGAAGAGGTCAAGTCAAAGAGGTGTGATGAGGTTTGGGTTTGTGTGTGACACTTATTTGGGATGCCGCTAACGTGTGCAAATTTATATAAATTTTGCACGCACAGCTCTATCTTGCCACAGACACGTATGCATAAGTCAGCAAAGTACAGATGACTAGTACGGCGGCTCCGTGCTCTTGAAATGACACTTATGATGTGCTACGCTTATGACCAACGTATACACTCGCAACAGACCTCCAAGAAGGCAGAGCCTTACCTTGATAAAGACGACGGCCATAGCCGGAATCAACTGTGTATAAGTGTCAGTAAACACACACACAAATTGACTTGCCAAAGAAAAGAAAAAAATAGCCTCTGACAAGCCCAATAGGCGAAAAAAATAGTGGAGAAAGGCCTGCAGACTCATGCACATTAAATACAGAAAATGATGGGTATAAAATGGTAATATAGACTGAGAAGACTTTCGTATATAAGAAGGAATTTTCGCAACCCAAAAAAGGTCGACTTTAAAGCTGTCTTCGGGGGAGGGGAAAAAAGGGAAAAAAAAAAAGCAGGCGAGACTCATCGTAAGCCGGCTGCCTTCAACGTGCGGTCGAGTTTCAATCTCCAACTGGCGTAATGCCCATTAGCAGGGGATGGGGCATATCCACAGAGTTCGAATAGAACCAGCTGTTCTTGGAAGCCCGGATTGGGCCAGATCTGATCGCGAGCTTCGAAGTAGTCAGTAGGGCGGGAATGAAAAACAACAAGATGTTATACCTGCTCTAACTATTTCCAACGCATTAGTGGCGCTAACGCGACGCCGCCACATTACTGGCGATGCTCATTTTTAAGTGATATAATAGCCTCATATAATCAATGAACTCACTGTAAGCTGCGACCACGGCGGCGCTGCGAGAAATACCTTGAACGCAATGGACAAGGACATTACCGCCGTTTCGCAGTGCTTCCTCTATAAATTGGCAAGCAGAAGGGAGGTGTATCAAGAGATCTTCATAATCGACATCCTCGACTGGGATGCGCATATGCTGAAGACCAGATTCTGGCAATTCTGCAGGAATGTGATCATTACAGACCGACAGAATATGTGTAATACGACGCTCAGATAAGGACCGAGATGAGCGCGCCGCTAAAATACTGGTGATAGCAAGGGTCGTTAAGCACATATAGTCGAAACACATAGAAATACTACGCCACTGACTTGCCCAAGAAGAGCCTGTTTTCGATAACAGGGTTTATGTTTTTCCACATATTTTGGCGCTTTAGCTTTTGGTGACTCAACAGAAACGACCGGGACAACCTGAACATGAAGAAAACCACCTCTGTTCTTGTACTAACGAGCTACAGTGGGACGGGAATGAATTTTTACCGTTCGCCGTTCCCAATTCAGTGCCCCCCGCCGCCGCCAGTCCCGCCATAGTGCGCTCGTTAACAAAAAAAACTTGGAGAATAGACGATGGGCGGTGTTTAGGAACCTCAGAAGTTGGGAGGGCGATGCCCACGTGGCCTCGTTTTGCGGGTCACAAGTAACAGTCCCAAACAAGGTGACACCGCCCGCCCTCTTCTTTGGGTTACCTTGTATGGGCAACCCGCCGGATTGCGTCCGTACCCTATGGCGATGCTCAAAAGTTTATAACGCTAGCAGCACCTGGTAACACGGTTAGAGAGTATACCGTCCGTTAGTCCGATCACATTTCTACTTTTTTGAGTATATAGAAGCACCTTGGCTTGAGTAAAACCCTTATACATTTCGGTAACTCGCTCTTTGAATACCCGAGTGCCATTGAAGAATGACAGCCTTGATGTCACTGGAAAAAAAAAAAGAAAAAAAAACTTGACCAAAATGTCAGTTCAAGTTCATTGCCTCTCTCGCTTGTTCAATCATACTTATATGCGTCGTGGCTCCGGAGCACATAAGAGACACAAAACCAGTTCAACGCGTAAGTCATGAGGATTAATCAAAGTAATAGATCAGATAATGTACCGTTCGGCTGACGGATCAATTGTTAGGCGTGTCTGACCGGTCGCAACGGCGTCCTTGATACTTGCATGTTGCACGTTCACAACACAATGCATAAACCATACCATTGACCTGACACCCCTTCTACAACAAGTTCCCCTCTGCCCTACGTACAGCCAAGTTATGTGGATATTTGATGTGCATGGACATGGTGAGGCGTGTTGGTTACGTAATTACCTGATAGCCCTTTGATAGCTTGCTCAGAAAATTACTATAAGATGGCATATTCGGCTATTGTACTCCATACCTCTTGTTAACAACCTTTGACCCACTATGAAGATCGACTGGGATTCCTCAGTGAGTTCACTCATCCATAGCTGCATACAGTCGACTTGAATTCAATTTTGATATTTAGTTTCGTTCCGATGGATCTCGACGGAGACCGCCGCCATCGACCATGCACGGCTGGCTTGCTAAAATGAGGGGGACTCTTCTGGGAGACGAGAAGCTGCGTAGTAAGGTAACTTTGCACTCTGTGGCACCTGAAATTCTCCTCACCATTGACAGGGAATGAAAGAGATGAGAGAGGCGCAAACCTATCGTAAACAGGGACGCAAAGTTCAAGGAGGCCGAAGCCTATTCGGTTTTTTCAGTAACCGAAAGACGTCTGCCAACAACACTTCCCGTGGTGGTGCCAGAAGTGGTGGTAATCGATCTCAAAAGCCAAATACACTCTCTCGCCCTGCTCAGTCTCGGCAATCCTCTGGCATATCCCGCCCCAATGCCTCGAGACGACCGTCAATGACGCCGAGGGCAAGTCAAACAAGTCGAGTGAGCCATTCAAGACCACAGTATACCTCTCGACGTTCCGGCCGGCGGTGACAGCAGACGATCCTATTTATCTGGACTTGCTATCGATAATTTATATATCTGTTATTCCCGGACATCATGTATTTGTGTACCTTCATTAGTATAGAATAGCTGCTACGGAGTGTTAAGAGCTCAAGAAGAATCCACAACCCTGAATGACATGCGCTGGAGTTCTACAGACAATGTTTACGAAGAGCATTTCGTTAGCGTCAATCACTTGCATGCTACATAGTCCTCTGGTTATACCTAGGCCTGTCCCCACATACACATTCCTTGCGAAAGTGTCGAGTGTCATACGACTTTGGTTTACCTCGTCCTGAAAATACATACATATGTGAATTCATCATTGCAAGGCCCAACGTATCGACCTAGTACTGACGCATTTTGAACCCCTTCCCATACATAATCACGGCTGACCTCGCGGTAAGGCTGTTGCTACTGCCGAAAGCTCGATCTCAGAAAGTGCATTCATTTGGTCTCACCTTCATGACCGATGACCCACAAATCACAATCGAAATAATTCCTTGGATGCCTCCATTGAATCGTGAATCAAATCTATCACCAACACTGGCAATGTTTATCTTGCAGGTTGAATATCATACTGTACCCAGACTGGGGACTACGAGAAGTTTACTGACCCCCGAACTCATGATCAGGGGAAAGGAGTCGGTTCCATAGTTGCATCGTTACCGCCTATCTTTTTCTTCCGCCTCTTCCGCCTCTTTTTCTTTCCCATGCCACTGTTGAGATCATCGCTCTTTGCTTCTACGACATTCTCAAATCCATCATCGCTTCCGGGAGGACCCAAATTCAGCAATGGTTGTTGGAGGAGCGCAGTAGATCGGACCAGCCGGCGTATGTGCAAAGGTGAAGCAAAAATAGATGTGAGTGCCGCATTGTGCATCATCGGTATCCTGGGTGTTGGCCCATCTAGCTTTCATCAGTTGCTTGGGGAAACGAGAGCCAGTCGACTCCTCACCTATGTCCTGTTCGGAAGCAGCCAGAGAAGTGTCTACCAGTTCTGTTACGATCACAGGAGATGTGTCGGAAGCGAGGCTCTCAGCGTCAATAGGCGGATTCTTTGGGGGGCTGCTTTCTGAGTGTCTTTTCTTCTTTTTCTTACGTTTCGATGTCGTGACAGGTAAAGACTGTCCAACCGCGTCGTTAGTCACGGTGTTGGCGATCTCGTGGACTGCCTGTTCTTCTTCTGTCGTCGCAGGGGGCTTCAACAAACTTGAGACGCCACCCTCTGCAACTGGTTTTCTCCCCTTCTTCTTACCAGCATCACTGAACGGATCCACCCTAGCTTTCTTTTTTATGACGTTTGTCCTGCTCTCCTCTTCATCGTCCACTTCCGCGCTTTTGTGGGGTTCTTCTCTTGGGCGTTTCTGCCCCTTTCCGATAATATGACCCTTCAAGCGCGCAATGTCGCGTGAGGAAATGTGTGACTCAGAAATAGTTGCGCCAACTCCCAACCTAGAGTGGGATGTAAGGTCAGGTCAGGCATCTGTAAAGTGAATTGAATGTTCTGCACACCTAGGGGGGCGATGCATGTAGTCCTTTAACTCCGCTTCTATATCTTTGTTAGCCTTACTTTGCAACCTTTTAGATGGTTTTACCCAAGAAGAAACCATTTCTTGGGCAAATGACATAGACATGTCAATTTGTGCCTGGAGAGTTTCCAGATCGATGGAGTCCTCGTCGACTTCCTCGTTAGCCATGGAGTATAAGTAACAATGCGGTATCTTGGTTGAGGTAATGGACCCCGACAGTAAATTATACTAGTTGGGTTTGGGGGGCATCGTGACTGTGATTGATCAACATCTTGCACAAACAAACGAATCTCTGCTTCAACTTGAACCACGTTCATACAAGGGTGTGTATATATGGCCACTAAACGCAAATGGGATGAACTCGAAGATTCCGATGACGAGGAACCTTTACTTGGGCGCCAAATCCTACCAGTAGCAGACCTTCCAGAAGACTTCAACAAAGAACCAACTGATGGACTGGAATATCTGTTCACTGTGAGGTGCAGATCTTCAAATATTGAGCAAGTTCTCTATACCTAAAGTCTGCTCTACATAGACGAGACGCACGAAGCTTGCCACATGTTACGAGGGCACCAAATCCTTACGAGGTGCCAGAGTCAACCCATTTATCGTATGACAACCGTGTTATACCTAGACACATTACTCTGCCATCTGAGGAGTGGCGTAGAATTTTTGAGATCCGATTCAAGAACTTCAGAAAGGTCAGCGCGCTATGAGGCTTATGCTATTACATTTTACCTTACACTTTCTTAGAACGTAAACCAACCTACAATCCACGTTGCTTTTACGCCCCAAAACCAACATGCCCGGCTCATACCCGATAAGAAGGAACGTGATTCATGGTGGAGCTTCCTCGCTGGGAAACCCGAGTCGGAGTGGAACCCTCCAAAACAATTGAAGCAGACGGCGGCACACCGCCAGTTTTCCGCGTTGGCCTCAGCCAACCCACTGGACACACTGGCCGAACGTAAGCGTCAACACTCTTGGCAAACAAATGACGAAGGCGAAGTCGAATCAGTCTTACGCGGGGATGATCCCTCTGATACGTTACCTACACCAACAGAATCCCCCACACCTTCGGGGTCCATGGAAGCCGGTCCTTCAATAATTGCGGATATGCCAACAATTCATCAGCCCCGAGAGCCATCGCCAACTCTCCTTAGTCTGATAGATGAGGTCAACTTCTATCTGTTACTTCCTGATCTGATTATTAATATCTGTATTCTAGAGAACGGCGCTACACCTCCTCATGTATTTTACACATTGGATCAATATCTACCTTCAGAAACGCGATTTCTCTTTGCGGCCACTTGAAACACATGCTCGGTGGATTTTTTCCCTGCTTAGTAAAGTTGAAGACTATATATCTGCTGATGACACGAACCTACTACGGAACTTGGCACGCGCTTGTATCGCTTTACTCAGGGAGATGTTACAGTCACAGGAAATGCCCGTGGGATCGACAGGTTCAGCGGAACCAGATACCAACGTAGAATTCATGAATGTGCGCGCATGCTGGATCATCATATCCATAGTCGCCGGCATCTGGGCACAGCACGATCTATGGACGGATGCGGAAGATATGCTCAAATCACTTGAACCCAATGCGGGAGTTTAAAGCATCCAAAGCTCTTTCCCTTTATTCCAGGCCCACAATTATACTTTATTGTATGCTGAAAATCACTCATCTCTCGGCTCTGCCCATAATTCATCTCGCAACTACGCATTGATTCTAGACTGGCTATATCATGCCCGCATGGCTCAATTATTACTCCAATGTGAGCTATGCTTACCAATTACGCCTGGTTACCTTGACAAAACCTCGACACCAACTCCGGCACGAATGGTTGCTAGCGTCTTCTATATCGGACATGCATCTTGATATGATTGGCAGTGCCAGCGCCATACTTGGGTCAATTCTACCTCTAATCACAAGCCTGCGAAGCGGTCCCAATTACTTGAGAGTGCTGCTTCTCCGACTTATATATTCAGTTAACTATAGATCAAGACGAGACCAGCAGCTTCTCTACTACTTCGAATAACGGCAGTAACAGTTCATTTGCTGCAGAAGCGTCAAAAGTCAATATCACGTGCCGAGACGTCGTTTGCCACTTCAACTTTTTACGTTGAGCGTCCAGTTGGGACACATATAAAGCTATCAGCCCTTCTTTCTTCCGCCCACCAAAAATTTTCTACTAAGAATGCATTGCTCTGCTCTCTTTCTTTTATTTCTCCTCCCTCCAGCATTTGCATACCAAGTCACGGAGCCATCCGCTAGCAAGGGATGGACTGATTCTGGTGCCCAGATGTATGTATATCCCTCCAACCGCGGCTATTAGCATGCTCACCTCTGTTTTAGTCTCACTTGGACCCGTGTTAACACGGATCCCTCTACCTTCACAGTGGTCTTGACAAATGAGGTTGATAATTCATTTTTCATTTCCTGAACTATGTTGACGACCAGCATTCAGGATCGTTCTGTCCTGCCACATAATAACCAAGTTCTTGCCGCGCAAGTTGACGGTAATCTCGAAACAGTCTCGCTTCAACCGCCGAGTGGCGGCTGGCCGACTGGTGGAACTTTCCGTGTTAATCTTGTGAAGAACACTGAGGAGTTGGACACTATCCTTGCACAATCTGGTGAATTTGACATCGGACCACTTTCCGACTCTACCACATTATCGTCGACGCAAATATCTACTAGCTTGTACTCCTCATTTGTTCTCTATACCTGTTGATGAGCTGACTCTTGTCTCAGGACATCTCTGATAACCCGTACTAGCGCCACCACCACACAAACTGGTACGCAAGCTACCACGCGAGGTACTGGACAAGTCACCACAAGCGCTACTATAGTTCCATCCACCCCGTCCGCCGGCGAAGACCCAGTTCAATCCAACATAGCTATCAAGGAGTATCAATTTTATCCTGTCTTGGTTACAATGTTTGCGGTCCTTTCTTTCGCCCTAGCATAGGAATTCAGTGAATCTGTCCATACTCTTTTCTCATCTCTAGTTTTACGGACACCATGAACCTCCCTTTTTTGTTTGTGTCCATAATAATCTCCTCAAAGATAGAGTACCGTTTATAGTTTTATCATGTTCCTCAGTCGGATCTTGAAGATAATTTCCATTCTCGTCTGCTACTGAATTTATCTCTAAACATCACTTAACCCATACTTAACTCGACTACAACCATGACCAATGCCGTTGAGCACCTTCTCCCTCCTAGTTGGAAGGTTCAGGTTAATGCGTGGCTAGCAGAAGATACTCCATCGTTTGACTATGGTGGATATGTCGTTGGAGAAGCTCAACGTGAGGCGTTCCTTCTCGGCAAGGGCAAAGAAACTGCTGTTCTCGCCGGATCCCCATTCTTCACCGAGGTCTTTTCTCAGCTTGATTGCGAGTACGTCTGCTTCTATCAGAACCGACGTCACTTTGACTGTCTCAAATAAAGAGTGGAATGGCATGTCAAAGAAGGAGAGACGTTTGAACCCATCAAGCATGTTGCAACTGTAAGAGGCAAGGCGCGGCATCTTCTCCTGGGCGAGCGAGTCGCCCTAAATCTGCTAGCAAGATGTAGCGGGATAGCTACACGGTAATCCTAGGCTTAATATAAGCCAAACTAATCCATCTAATCCATGGTAGATCAAAGAAAATCAAGGATCTTGCGAGGGGATATGGTTACAATGGAATTATCGCTGGTACAAGGAAGACAACGCCAGGTCAATGCTACTCATGTATCGAGGCTAGAATATGATTCTTATCACCTGCATGGGCAGGATTCAGGCTTGTTGAAAAATATGGCATGCTAGTTGGGGGTATCGACCCTCATCGCCAGGACTTGTCAAGTATGATTATGCTCAAGGACAATCATATCTGGTCATCTGGTCAGAACCCAAGATCATCCTTCGTGGCTTTTGGCTAATCGAGGATTCGCAGGTTCTATCACTGCTGCCATCCAGCAAGCGCGGGCTGTTGGCGGGTTTAGCCTACTCCTCGACATCGAAGTTCGGTCTGAAGCTGAAGCTGATGAGGCTATTGATGCCGGCGCTGATATTATCATGCTTGATAACATTGAAGGTTCCGAACTGGTAAACGTAGCGCGCAGTTTGAAGGAGAAATGGAAGGGAAAGCGCAAATTCTCGTTTGAGACCAGTGGTAATATCACTGAAACTAACCTCCAGGAGCGGGCCATCAATGGTGAGTCATTGTTATATGTATATCTCTATTCACTCAACCTTGTGGCATATGGACAGAGATTGATATTTTGAGCACGAGCGTCGTACATCAATCTGTCCAGCACATTGACTTCAGTTTGAAACTTCAGGTGCCAGGTAACGAATCTGAAACGCGTAGATAGGGCATGAGGAAAAGTATTCAGTATGTATCTAACTATATTGCAGTACGAGTGCATATATAGCGCTATTAGAAGCGGTTAGTAAGAAGCCAGCCGATTATGCAGCAGGCCCATTGTTTCGTATAGTCTATTGGAAAGTCTATTGGAAAATATTGCACTACCGAAAGAGCGAGACAAGCATAAGCAGCAGCGAGTGTGTATGCGATCAGACCACCCGAATGAGAATGCTTCGGTATCTGCTTGGCTGTATCAAAGAGTCTTTTGACGTTAATGCTGTCTGATGGAAGCACTCGAAACCGCTGAGGGCTGTTTAGCTCTACTGCAAGTCCCGCCATGCATATACAAGCTGAACGAGATGACCTAACAGGCCCCGTCAACGAAGGGTATATAGACCAAGCACATGCAAAGCCAGGGACTTTGTTAGTACGTACATCCTCAGGGAGATTAATCTCACAATATATATTTTCAACAACAACCATGACTCTGCAGTCCGTTCGTGAGGAGGTGAGGTCTTGATCTATCTTTTCGTATTACTTTTCTTTTCTTTTTTGGTCTATTATCCACCTTTTGATTACTTTATCAGATCGCGACCGTCATGAGTGCGATATCTCGCGTTCATGACCGTTTAGCAGACCTTGCGCGTCGCACTGAACACGAGCAAGAGACCTACATTCGGTCTCTCCAAGAGCTCGAGAAAACGAACTCTGACATGGCCAGCAATGCTCGATGGTTGACCCACCAAAATCACGAGTTGCAACGCAAGTTTGCTCAGGGGAAACCAGATTTGGATATTGCAATACAAGCCAGGTACGCAGCATTCAAGAAGCTGCACTACGCACGAAAAGTTATCCGTGACCTTGCTGTTGATAATGAGAGGGTGAATATTTTTGATTTCTCGTTTGTTGTATTCTATGGATGCTCCTGCCCACATTTGAAGGTGTAAAGCTACAGGTGGCCGCTGGACTTGTCGGCCCTCGCCCAGGTGAAAAAGAAGAACACGAGGAAAAGAAGAGAGCATTGGAGGAGGCTATAGCTAGCAGTGCTCCCTCTTCTACCACAAACAGCGAAAGAACGGCACGTCAAAAGCAAGATGCCTCGTCTAAGGCGATTTCACAGACGGTTTCGCCCGCAGGAAACGATTCGGGGGGCCAAGTACACTCATCTCATAGTCAAAATATGCTCTCACCAGTGTCAAGTGCCGAGACTTCGATGGAATCGGTGTACCCTGGATCACCTCATGTGGCAGGAGCGAGCGAGCTGAAGAGATATAATTGGAACATTCATTATTCAAACCCACCTGGGTCATCAAACATGTCGCTTGGGCCAGTGTCATATCCGAGATTGTTGCAACATGAAGTGATACCAGAAGCGACGGTGGGTATTTGACTGTTACTGGACCTGTTTAGCATGTTTGATATACAACTATCGAGGCAGATAGAAGCTTTGCACAGGTACCAGCAGTCTTTGAACTGAAACACAGGAAACTGAGAAGATGTTTTAATCCTGTTCATAGGCTCGAGTCGTCTTCGGAGCTTTGCTTGCGTCTTCATAGTGTTGGGGATCTCGCGTTTTTGTATGACCCGATTTTCCTCGAAGCACGGTCAGTGAACGATAAGAAGACCTATATTCTTGATTGGGGAACCGAGGAGGTGAACGAAAGCCTACGAGGCTTTATAAGTGGCAATGAAGTGCCCCTCTATACGTTCCTTTTTCCAACAGAAAGGGTAGGCTGTTGTTTAAGTTGTCGGGTTGATGAACATTATTGATTGATAGATGTGGATCATCAGATGCATTGGTACTACGTTGGTGCTCACACATGGAAGGTTGTAGAGCTGTGGTCTATTTGGCCGTCATTGAACAAGAAGGTGTGTGATTTGAAAGTTTGCTGTCAGATGCGATTTTTAGCGTGAGATTTGTAGTCAAGGGAGAAAGTGCTGGGGAAATTAATTAAGCGTGGGCATGAGGAACATAGGGGAGAAGATATAGCGAAAGCGCTGGTGAATGGTAAGCTGCGCCAGATTTGTGTAGAGATTTCTAGCGAGGAGCATTGGGAGAAGTCGGTCAAGTTTGCGACGAAGATGGGGTATAGAGCTCCTCCTCGAGACCGTGGTGCCTGATATGGTGGGTGGCTGTACAATGTACTCCTATGATTACCAATTCTAGCTCGCCGAACTCCTCTCCGCCCCGGATCGAAAATTTATTTATTTATCTTTCTTGTTTTACTTTTACTTATATCCACTGGTTGGTTGATTGCAACAGCTCTTAGCTGTACAGAGCCCTTGGGCACTCGCGAGCCTACGCTCTCTTCACTCCCTTCTCTTCTCTTGTTCCCCCCCAACGTCGACATGCAGATAAAGCGTCAGGTAGTGAGCACATCGGCTACAAACTCTTCCAGTACCACTGGCACACGCAGTGTTTCTGGAACTAGCACATCTTTGATTGCCAGTGTGTCGACCACCAGTATCTCCACACCATTCTCTTCGCCCTCTACTGTCATATCAAGGTCGATATCACTTGATACCTCGTCATCGTCAACTCTGCAACCCAGTTCTTCATCATTGTTTTCATCTGCATCATCCTTCTCATCGTCCGTTCTCAAGCCTGTATCTTCAGTGCCACCGTAAGTTTCACAGCACCTCCATTCTAACCGTCCTATCTTATATTATTCATACAGGTCCTTCTCATCTTCAGCTACTACCATCTCGCGCCCTCCCTCTTCATCTCCTATCCGTACAATCACAAGTGAGGTAACAACTCCAAGCCCAGATCCTACCCCTAGCACAACTCTGGTCATAGACCCCTCCTCTACTACAACAGCCGTGCACACCAAGACTTTGAGTCCTTCTGCAACCAGTGGGGCGTTGTCTGCCATCGATGGAGGGTGTGTATAATCTTAAAAAGTATCAATAGATTTGTCTATATCTGACTGTACGACAACTTTCAAGATTTTGGGCTAACAAAGGGGCAGTCGCCGGTACATTCGCTGTCGTTAGCGTTTTGAGCGTTGGGTTTCTCATCGCCTGCTTCTTCTTCATGAAGAGACGGGCAAAAAATGCCGTCAATCGCAGCGACAGCGAGTTTCACGAGAAATTTTCTATACGTCCACAAATCGCACAACACCCATCAAATGGCGCCGTTTCATCAGATACTGGAGGCGTTCCTGCCTCCCCAAGTCCTAGCGTCACTGAGTTGTCGTCGCACATCCCTATGGATCCCTATGCTGCAAACCATCCAAATCTATTGCCTAGCTATGACCTCCAGCACGTACACCACGACCTCACACCGATTCGGGAACATGGTTCCCAATCTTCCCTTCCAACATCGGCCCCCCCTACCTTCAGTCGGCAAGCCACCCATCGTAACTCATATCAACCGTCAATCGATTCATTCTTCGGTGCCAACTGATGGTCCTTTGGTGGTTGCTCTCGTCTGAAACTACCTTGCAACGTATTCTCCTTAGCATAGCGGGATATCTCTTTTTTATATCGTCTGATTTAGTTTGTTGGCACTATATTCTCTACGTTTCTAGAGGCAGGGCCTACCATCAATATGTTGTATATACACGGAATTGAGCATCACAGAGTGATCTATACCTTCTCATAAATTGACGAGTGAGTTATGAAGTCACATGCATGATGCAAAGCACAAAGCCAATTCTTTCCAACTACCAACTCTCTTGTCCATGCTGCTCCCAAGGCTGTGTTCTAGACTACGGTTACCTGCTTATTGCAGATATATCTCAACTACGCCACGAGAAGCATTTCTAGAAAGTGTCCCGTCTCACCCAGGCATCACCTGTCTTTCACTCAACCGGCCGCAGAGTAAAAATGCGATATCCTTGGCACTCCTCCAGGTGAACGCAGAGATCTTGCTAACTCATAGATACCGTTAAACTGCCCATAGCAACTTAGGGAAAACCTCGAGAAGGTTCATTTTGATAAGAGGTGCAAAAACAATTGAACGTCCTTCATCGAAGTCACCACTCCTAACTTGAATTCTGGGTTAGTATACGCGTTGTTATCCTTCGTTCGACCACAATAGGATCATTCTGCGCTGGTGCGGATCTTGCAGAGAGGCGAAATATGTCCCAGACTCAGGTGGCAAAGTTTCTCGCCGATTTACGGGACGCGTTGGGGAAGCTCGAGAATCTCCCTATGCCAACCATAGCCGCCATAGATGGACCCGCTCTAGGCGGAGGACTTGAACTGAGTTTGGCTTGTGATCTGCGAGTTGCAGGTACTTACTTTAAGAGCTTTTCTAAGGAGCATGTGTCTTCTGACATGCCCCCTCACCAAAGGCCATAATGTGAAGAAGATAGGTCTTCCAGAAACCAGTCTTGGAATTATACCTGGTGCTGGCGGGACTCAGAGAGCTGCACGACTTCTCGGACCATCAAAGGCCAAAGACTTGATTTTTACGGCGCGCACTTTGAACGCGGAGGAGGCTCTCGCTTGGGGTATTAAACAATGACAGTTTGTATCTGGGCGCTTATTCATGAGTAACTTACCCAGGCCTCGTTGATTATGTATCAAGTCCTGATACAAACGCCTTCGAACGCGCACTCACGGTAGCCCAAGCTATCGCTCAAAACGGTCAGTTTGCTTTTACCCTTCTTACATCTGAACTCAAGCACCCCCTTGCGTACTAGCCCCGTTGGCGCTTAGGGCTGCAAAACAGGCTATATCCAGGTCTGAAGATTTAGCACTTGAGACTGGTACTCGTTCAAATATGGATGTTTCCTTTGCCGACGTTCAATGTTTATTCGCAGGTTTGGATTTTGAACGAGCATCTTACGAAGCGTTGCTGCCCACCCAGGATCGACTTGAGGCCTTAGAGGCATTCCGAGCAAAGCGCAAACCCGTGTTCAAGGGCGAATAAATAATAAGCTACTCTATACTATACATATGAATACACGTGGTTGCGAGCTGCAATGTATAGGTTAAGCTGCAAAAGGTCTGGAGGGGATAGTGAAACCTCCCGCAAAACTTGTAGCCATTCCTTTGGAGAGCCCGTCGCTCAATTTCAGGCCTTCTAAATCCTTCATCATCACACTCAGCCGACCAAAACGATCTTTCAGACCTCGGCTTTCTGTTCCTTCATCTGACATCCCCTGTGTGTCGTTGAAAAGCTTCCCAAACTGGCCCCAGTCACTCCGCAAGGTCAGATATGGCTTAAGTAGGGTAGCGTCGATACGCCCAAGGTAGTTTTCGGTGATGTACGACTTGAGAATTTCAGGCCGGACCAGAAAAATATTTCCAAGTTGTCTGATAAATTCAAATCGTTCTTGGAGTGCTGGAATACCAAAAGTGGCAATAACGTCTTGATAGGACTTGATGTCTCTGCGGATGGCGAGATAAAATGCGTCTCAGCCAAATGAGGCGTGATTTACTTACTTTGCGAGCATGAGACCGCCAGCTGCACTGACAGGGAACTTTCGTAGGTGTTCCAACAGAGCACTGTTGATGTGTTCTGAGAACAGTGAGTGAAACGTAGCAAAAAAGTTGCACACCTGTGGAATGCGACACCGATTTCGGTGAAAAAAACCTCTAGATTTTTCCCGCTGAGGTTTTGCGTCGCGGCGTCTCGAACCTTTTCCAGAACCTCGCAACAAGCAACACATGGCTCTGTATTCACCCGTGCAAAAGATAGATCATCATCACGCGGGTTGAAGTCGTTGCGTCTCTGTTTAGTGAGTTGTGTCGTTAGCCAGACAACAATCGCTGCCATATGAGGGTAAGTTCCAGCTCCATCTATGGAGGCAAAACGTACAATCTGTGATACGTTGCAGAAGCGTATTAGTTGCACCTTCCAGACGGCTGACTGATTGATTGTTGAAGACTACCATGTCACGGCGGATCGTCACCGAAGAGCTTGCTAGCGGAAATAGGGCAGTATTGACATACTGCTGCCAAAGATGGCAGATGAGATCTACCAGCCGAATGACAGCCAGGGGCTGCAAACTTGGCTCTATTTTACTGTCTGCTGCCTCGACTCGAATTTGCGCACTGTAACTCAAGTTAGCGAGTAGGCATAGTGGGTGTTGTTCAGGCACGCACGTCTCAACGGCTACTTCAACATAGGCGTGGCAAATGACTTCTGCAAGCACTCGGAGGAGAGTAAAAGTATTTTTCGCACTGCGAAGATCTGTGATATTAAGCCGACCACATAGAAATATACACGTACACATCATTTACTAGACTCAACTCAACACTGCGCCCAATGGCCTCCGCATGCCATTTCAGTATCTTCTCAGCAATGCTGATACTTAGTTGACCGTCTTCTTCACGAACAGGTTCTTCTCCAGACCTGTCTGAGTTTACGGTATTGATACCGCCAAACCTCATGAGTGCAGCTGCAGCTTGCGCCGACGTAGTCGAGCCACCACTGGGAGACGTAGTAGAAGCTGCCGCACTCAACTGGTTGACCATACGGTCAAACATAGAGGATTTCCCTTTTTGCGCTTTTTGCTGGTAGGCATGAACCATCAGATAAGCGGGCTCCTATAACAACTGAATGAATCACTTACGTGGTATTTAGTAAACTGAGATAGGAGGCCAGAGTAAAGACTTCCCAAGCTTCGACTTTCCCGCTCAAGATAGCGATGGCCTTCAATGTATGGAACAAAGAGCTCTTCCATCGCGGTTTCTAGCATTGTACTGACAGCAGCGGATGTTCCTGGAGCCATGATAGCAGCATTTGTTATTGACCTCCGGAATTCAGTAGCTTCATAAGGGGTCCGTGGCGACACGTGTGGGAGTTCATAAGTTTTGAGATCTTCGACTAGAGTCGACGCTTGTATGTGCACGAGCTGTAGAATGCGCAGATAAGCTAGATCTGACATCGAGCTGCCCTGATGAAGAAGTTGTTCCATGTGTTGTTGTATCTAACAGGCGTTGGTTGAAATAATTCACAGTGCTCCCATAATATCTCTCACTGATTGTGCGAATACTCGTTGTAAAAAAACTTGCATTACCACCGAGGGGTTCGGGAATACGGCTTTCACGATTTGAGCCTCAGTTTCTACAGTTGAGCGAATTTCTGCAAATAAGTCTGTCAATCCTTGTTCACTTTTGGGAGGGGTTGCATCTGGATTTGGAAGGGCATCCCATCTAATACATTACTTAGCAGTGCAGTTTGCACTAAGCGAAAAACGCACAGGACGTAATCATCAGTGAGTTTGTTATTCCGAACATTATTGATGAAGAAATCGTGTTGATTGACATAAACCTGCACGCAAGACGCGCCCCCATTGAATTCCAGAAGTGTTTGGGCACAGTGCTGTAAAAGGCGTGAGACTAAGAACTGAGGGAGCCTTCAGGTGAAACTACTAACATGCATCATTTTTGGATCACCTTTCCTGTAACATCGATCGAAAAGATTGAGCATTTCTTTCTCGAACTTCTCACAGTATTTTTCAATATTCTCGCGTGTCTGGCAGCATTACTATAAGTTAGCTCAAGCTGGTAATAGACACGCAGCTTACCTTGTCAGCTGTAGGTAAGTCCACCTCCTTTGCAACGGTGTTAAGGCGCCGTAGGATCACTGCAACTTGCCGCCGACCGGCTCTGCCCTCCTTCCTCATAGTATCCAGACGTGCGGTGTCGCCTTTGCTCAGTTGATTGTAGAAGTCGATGATATCACACGCAGCTTGAGCTCTTTGTCGCTCAATATGCACAGTTTCAAGTTGTTCCCCTAGTTCCTTGTTAGCTATTGTGACTATGGTATAACAATGTACACACCGATTCGAACAGCCGTGCTGCTGACTTCATTCATACGCGATTCCATACCCAAAAATGACCCCCCAACAGCCTAATGCAATCAGATATCTAAAGGGCCCCAAGACGCCGCAGAATTACCTCAAAGCCACGGTTCAGGTCGGCCATTTTTTTGGAGTACTCTCTTTCAGAAACCCGAACGCTCTTCTCCATTTGCTCGGTTTTTGTTTGCACCTCCTTCCGAACTGCAATAAGTCTGTCTATTGCAGCCTCGAAGGTTTGTATGAAAGGCTGGGGATCAAACGCTAGGGACACTAACTTGAGGACAATTCTGAAAGCAGTTAGATCGTTATGACATACGTCCATTATCCGACGTAGAGTGCGCTATCAGCTTCTCAGAGATGGAACCAACAAACTCAGCGACGTCAAATTTACCCTATGACACAACAAGTCAGTGAAACAGTAATCTGAAAATGATACCCATTGCCAGACAGTGAACTGTGAAAGATTCAGATGTTCCTCGACGCCTGGTTCCAAAGGTGTTGATTTTGGCTTTCTTGACATGAGGGTATTTACGGGTGAGACCGTCTCTGGCAGAGAGGGCCAGGCTGTTGGCGCACTAGGTTTGGTGCTCTCAGAAACTCGGTATGGGGGTGGCAATGATTAAAGTATTTGCACTTGTTGGTTTCGGGAGTCGATACCATTCAAGATTATAGATTGCTTTATTTTTATTTCATGGACTTTTATTTCATGGAAGCACATAACGATGGAACAACAACATCACCTCAAGGCTCTGTTACAGCTCCAGCTTGCAACTGATGCGTCCGCTACTCTTCACATCCCATATATCTTATCAACTCTCACTGAAGCCAATTTATTGCCGTCCTCTCACTTGGGAAAATGGTTGGCGCGGATAAATTCCCTCCTACATTCAAAAGACGCAGGCGCTCGATGGTCAGGCCTTTGCCTAGCACATAAGACTTCAACACTCTCCAAAAGCATTATGATTGAACATGCTCAGAGCTGGCTAGGTGTTGCATTGCCTATGCTTTCTGTCCGTCTGTCCACACTTGTCTCTGTCAGATTCTTATTCGTATCCACATAAAGAAAAATGAACCTGTCCCTACCTTAAAAGCCGCGATACAACTTCTAAGAGCGATATTCAGATCCGCAGTGGGTATTCCGGAGTACCAGAGACAAGTGGCTACACCGAATGTTCCCAAATTCTCGAGCGCCATCATTGGCTTGGCTGAAAAACATGAAGATGAAAAGTTGAGGGTGAGTACTGGAATGACTCGTCTTTTCAACTTTTTATGAAGTTGTCATTAGGTCCTTATTCTTAGGACCTTGACGCAAATAGTACTACTATATCCTACCCTTAACAGGCCACTATATGCTCCTTTATCTGCCCTGTCTTTACGTTTCCTCAACGGAAGCGCCCCAAATCCTACGAGCAAGGCTTTGCTTGACGGTGCCTCCTGTCTGTATGCCACATTACCCTCCACGGGTGGCAAGGTTGGGGCTGCGAACCACTGGAGGAAGGCGATCGATGACACAATGACTTTTGCTTGGGCTGCTTTCGCTGGCCTGAGGACGACGTACCATAATGAAGGTCAATGACTCAATTCCGAATAGTGAATGGTGTTTTAATCCCTTCTTCAGTTTATGGAAATGCCAGTCCTACTATTGGTATTGATGATTCCATGATGGCCGTACCTCTGAATTTAGACAGACTCCGCTGTTGTACTGCTGTCCTATGTGATCTTCTAAGGTATCAATATACATATTCTAACCGGCATAGCACGGATCTCACATATCATGTTAGCACACCGACCCAGCGACCAGTTCAAATTCCGTTAGGTGCCATGATTAAATTTATAACAGCTCTTCTAAGCTGTACAAAAGATGATAAGGTAAAGAAAATTTCCAAACATCGGTGTTTGGCTAACGTTGCTTGCTCATCCTAGGGAGTGGACTATGCAGAAACTACAATTCAAGTTATGGAAGTTTCTGTTATCCCCGATCTCTGGAGGCTCGCTTGCCAATTGCTTTCGTGCCTGGCCAGATGGTTGAATAATCTTCTTGTCTAATTTTCAGCCTCACTATGCTGACAAAGTCGTATCTAGCGCTCGTCACCACCTGACACCCACCTTAACACATCTATTAGCATGCTTGGTATTCCATCTAGAACAAAAGCCAGTTTCGTAGGTCAAACTTGACCAATGTGTAACCTTACGCTAAGGCTCAGCTTGGCAGGGCACAAGGCGCCTATTTCCTGTCGGCAACCGAAGTCCTCCTCTCTCATTGTCATCCACTAGACTCGCCTCCAGTGCTTACACGACTGATAAAGGCTGTTTTACCCACAATATCGAATATTCTTGTAGCGCCGCTGGAAACCCAGAAACTTGGGGATTCTACCACCATCTCTCAGAGAAACAAAAAGGGCAAAAAAAGAGCGAGAGGGTATGAGGGCGACGAGGTTTTTAAACTAGCTCGAGAAGTTCTATGTCCTGCTGTTGATGATAGGGCCGCCTTGTTGACCGCTCTCGAAGGTATGACTGATTCCCTTGTTTTACGGGCTGGGCTTTACACATAGAATTCCAGTAACTCGCCGTCTACTACACAATCCTAACTTATCGCAGGCTCTGCACTCCATCTCCGTTCGTGTGCTACTGTCACTGCTTCTAGCTCTTCCACAAATGTCACCAACATCATTGTCCCCGGATCCTAGCTTCCACAAAAGACTTCTTCAGAAAGTGCACACAATATGTACCGAACTTGGAGTTGGCACTACAAGTATCATGAGCAAAAGCCTTGGCCTGGTTATTCACGCTGCTCTATCAAGCGAGGGTAGCAGTGTGCGTATGAACGATGCAAGCATTTCGACCGGAACTCACTCATGCAATAGGAGACTTTCCGTGATTTGGAAATCTTGATACATCCTCGCGTACCACCGCTCGTCCGGTCCTTGCCTCATGTTGAATCCCTTTCACTGTTTCATGCGGAAGAATCTCAAGAGGAAGCTGAGATTCGTAAAGATCTCGGTTTATGCAATCTACAGCAACAGGCGCTTGACCAGCCGTCATTATCGCATAACGCACATGATACGATTATGGAAGACAGCACCACCTTCACTCCTGAATCAATCGGGAATACGCAGCCAATGAGTGCGACACCACCGCCAAAATCTACTGTCGCGCGCATAGATTCACAAATCAGCGTTCAACAGTTAACAGCCTTCACCGCAATACCTCAGCCGCATGCGTACCAGGAATACACGGCTCCAGAAAGCACCACCGAGGTGCCTCGCCATACCGCTGTGCTAGCTCGCCGGGATGACGATGACGATGACGATGACGAGGAGGATGAAGGCGAAGATATACCTATCATAAACATGGAATCAGATTCCGATGAAGAATGATATAAATATTCGATTTCAATTTTCTGAGATACGATGAGCACGGTTATGAGCGCATGCACTTTGACTGTAGGTTATCGTCCATCATCGTCATCCCCGGATTCGGCATCACCTTCTTGACGGGCCTTTGCACCTTCAAGTAGTACAGATATCTAATGGACAGACATGTTAGAGTTGAAATAAAGTTAATTTCTCTTATAACCTTTTGTATAAAACCTTGCGCTATCGCGTTATTAGGACTTATATTCTGTGCATGCTCGAAATGAGACTGAGAATCACGCAAGAGCGCTACATTCGACATGATACAGGCTATTGGTCACAATCTTCAGTATGGTGCCCACTGGACCCAGTGTTTACTTACCTTCAGTAGGTTGAGCTAGATATAAGCATAGCAAACCAGCATACACATGTAAGATGGGGTTGTCCTGATAGGGAAAGGAAGGGAGGTATCTATTGGACGTTAACAAAGTAAGGACAGGACAATTCGAGACTAACAGCTGAAGCTCATCTAGCGCTTCTCTGTGCCGTCCTGAGTGGATCAGATGGACGACAAGTTCCTGGAGAATATGCTCTCGCTGTGTTCACATTGAATATACGCGGCTAGGGCATAAAGAAGGGACTTGCATCATCTCGATGCCGAAGCATCATGGTGCGCAAGTAATCCAGACGCTTGGAAGTACGATGTTCGTCATCAAGATTTGCGCCTGTAAGAAGTAAACCGGTTGTCCACAACTGCATCCAATGAACTTCCTTGCAGCGGGCCAAGATGCTCCATGCTTGGTTAGCGCGTTCTAGATCATTGCGGTGTATACAAAGCTGTAAAACATCGTAAAGCCGTCGAATGTGCACTTTCCTGGCAGTTGAGGGCTTATGCGAATCCAGGGATGCGAACAGGAAGCTATCATGCTTGTGGCTGGAAGACATGCCAGTGAGGATTGATCTGGTAACAGCTGTCGATCATGCGATCATGAGGCAAACACAGCCAAAAGTGTCTGTCAATACGACCCCCACCATATCCAGGACCAGTTCAAAATGGACGACGATCTAACATTTGGTGCTTCTGTCTGGGGCACGGCTGAACCAGCCGACGTTTTGCCTAGTCAAAAAATAACGTCACCTCCGACGGGTGCTTCAGAGCTTGACTTTAACGATCAATTCGAAGACTTTAACAATCCTGTAGAGACGGCCAATGTTGAGGATGATGACGATTTTGGGGACTTTGGGGACTTTGGGGAGGCAGAAGTCGCGAACAACACGGGGTTTGCAGACGACATTGGGTTTGGAGAGGAGGGACCAGTGGCCGGGCCTTCATCATACGCAGATTGGCGACCCTTGAAATTAGACCCTCAATCATCACGACAGGACTTGGAAGAACAGCTGGACGACATTTTAGAACCGATATGGGGTCGCGAAAACTTCGCCAATGCTTTTTTGAGCGATCATATACGGGAAGTGGAAGGGATTAGTCAAATATTAGTGACACCAGAAAGGTACCATACTTCCATCCATCCTTTGAGTGGTGGTTTACTCATAATCTTAGCCGTGATCTTCACAATCTACTCGTACAATCGCCTCCGCCTACGAAGCCACCGAATTGGACACGTTCTCGCATTCGTCGCCAACACCTTATCACACTTGGTATCCCCGTCAACCTTGATGAGGTTCTTCCGCGTACCAATGGAAAGCCACTCCCAACGCTTGAGATATCAACCCGTCCTATGTCTGCCCCCCCTGGCGTACGCAATTCATCTCAACTCAATAATGGTACAGCTTCGACTAGCAACCTGAACTCGCGTGCAGGCACGCCCACCCAGCTAGGTCGGCAGGCTACGCCATCGTCACACTTTGGCCCTAAGCCAGAACTAGACCATACAAAGATACAAAGATTATTAGAGCTCGATCCAGGTCTTGTGCTTAAATTATCTATGTCCTCACACTGGCTGAGTTAAGTTTCCACAGACACGTTGACAATACAGCCTCTCCCGTCATTGGAACGTCACTTGGCTGACCTGCGAACACAAACTGCTGCAGTTTCAACACTTCTCACACATCTACTCCAAACAAGAGAATCTCTACAGCAAGATAGTGAAACGTACAACGGTCTCATCGCGGAGCTTGTTGGCGAAGCACAGAAAATGAAATCAGGAAAACCACGGACTAACTCAATAAGACGAGGTAGCGGGATGAATTAGATACCTTTTCAGATTAATTTATATGCTTGTACACTCCCTTTCGATGTTGTTGACAACTGCGAGATCTTAGTAAATCATGTGACTCATGATACTTGAGATTATCACGTGGCTACGAAAAGTTACTTCCGATTACCGACCCAAGTTTACTACTCGTTCTCTGCAGCCTTGCCGGCCAACTTTTGCTGCAGCTCCTGACGCGTTTGGCCACTCGAAGCTTCCAAAAAGGCGTGTATAGGGATGAATATCTCTCAGTCGCTGCCATCCAACGTCACTGGGGTCTCTTTTTCATTTCTTACTACGGAAGATGTTCGCCGGATATCTGTGAAACAAATCATCAATCCAGTTCTATTGGATGATTTAAACCGACCAAATATCGGGGGACTCTACGATCCTGCTCTAGGTCCAAGCGATCGATCTGACATGTACGCTCCATCTCTACGCATATTACATTGATATCTACTTGCACATAGTTGTGCAACATGCCGTCTGACTTATTACACTTGCCCCGGACATTTTGGGCACATCGAATTGCCAGCACCAGTATTCCATCCGCTTTTCATGACGAATATGTTCAGTCTCCTGCGCGGAACATGTTTATTTTGTCACCACTTCAAAGTGAGCCGGACAGTGGTACGTTCCTTAGTAAATCAGTGTAGATCACTTTTCAAAGCAATTTCAGCTGTGTAAATATGTGGCTAAATTTCGACTACTAGAAAGAGGCCTCCTTGACGCAGCGCAAGGGGTGGATGACATTCATATCCGTATTAGTAGTAAGGCGCGGCCGAAGCAGGAAACAGGCAAAGATGATGGATCAGGCAGTGAGTCGGAAGAAAATAATGTTATGGCAGAAGATGACGCCGTGGACGAAACCGATGCCCAATTTATTATGCGCATCAACCTGTATGTTGCCGTGCACCTCTCCCGAGCATCAAGTAGCAAGCGTGACCATTACAAGGACGGGCTTGTGTACCAAACACGAAAAGACCTGATAAACGAGTTCCTGAAACTAACCATTTTGAACAAGTGTCACAACCTTGACTGCAATAGGTTTGGCTCTTGACCTTTTTCAAGATCAGAATTCAATCTCAGCTATCCCTCTAGTCCGGCGTATAGACATAGGAAGGAAGGCTATGTCAAAATCATCGAGTACGAGTTCACTTCGAAACAGAAGAGACAAGCACACAAGAAACGTCCTGATGTTCTTCTTGCTGAGAAAGCCAATACCTTGCGCGCTCACCTCGTTTCGGAAGCTGGTTCGAATTCAGATATTGAGATGGGCGACTCTGAAAACGGCGACGAAGAAGGGGAAGGCGATGACCTTATGGAACAAGATGAGGACGAAAGTAATATTGACGCGGAGGTTCCAAGAACCCAGAAGGCTCTCAAGGGGAAAGTGAAGACGAGACGGCGTCAAAAGGAACGTGTGGTCGCTGCAGAAGAATGCCGTGCGCATCTTCGACTCCTTTTCCGCAACGAGGCTGTAGCATGTGCACTAATCTACGGACGGCATGGACCTTTTGCGCCGTTATCTATTGATCAGCTCTCCTTTGCCTCCGCCGACATGTTCTTCTTGGATGTCATACCCGTAACGCCTACTCGCTTCAGGCCCCCTGCTAAAATGAACGAGACTCTTTTTGAACATCCTCATAACGAACTCCTTGCCAAAGTATTGAACACATCTTACCGGTTACGAGACCTCAATCTTGACCTCAAGGCTGCCTCTCAGAAAGCCCCCAGCTTCGATAAGGCGGTTCAGCACAAGTTAATAGCTGCCTTGTTAGAGCGCCTAATTCAGCTCCAAGTTGACGTCAACAGCTTCATAGATAGCAGTAAAAATCCAACGCCCATCCGGCAAGGGAGACTTCCTCCAATGGGTGTGAAACAGGGCCTTGAGAAGAAAGAGGGTCTGTTTCGAAAAAACATGATGGTATGTTATTTAACGGGTTGAAATGTATAAATCCACATCCGTCTGTAGGGTAAACGGGTCAACTATGCCGCTCGTTCCGTAATATCTCCGGACGTCAACATCGAACCAAACGAAATTGGAGTGCCACCTGTGTTTGCTAGGAAGCTCACGTTTCCTGAACCCGTCACACCAGCAAACTTCCATGAATTACGCCAGCTGGTCATCACCGGACCCCGAGGCTATCCTGGGGCTTCCATGATCGAGTATGAAGACGGTCATCAACAATCACTTGTTAGTTGATCCCTCCTCTCCTATATCTCAAATCACCTGACATGGCGTTTAAGGATAAACTTACTGTAGAACAGCGCACTGCCATCGCAAATCAGCTCTTGACGCCCCAAGAAGGGGATCGTGGCACTATAGGGTGGCGGGGCCTCTATACACGTTCCCCCGCGGTGAACAAAAAGGTGTATAGACACCTACGAGATGGCGACATTCTTATTCTCAACCGACAACCCACCCTCCATAAACCTAGTATGATGGCTCATAAAGCACGAGTTCTACAAGGCGAGAAGACAATCCGTATGCACTATGCAAACTGGTCTGTCTGCATTTTGTTTATCATAAGAAAATGTTTTACCCAATTTCAACTTGTTTTAGCAACTCGTACAATGGTAAGTGAACAAAAACCAAAAACTAGCGTCTGACTCATTGTTCTTCTTCTGGCACAGCTGACTTCGACGGAGATGGTATGTCCAAAAGGCTCCGGCTGTGCAATGCTGACAGTTTGTGATAGAAATGAACATTCATTTTCCTCGTAATTATTTCTCACTATCAGAAAAGGTATATATCTAATGAAATTTTCAGAAAATCAGGTTGCGCGTGCGGAGGCCATGATGCTTGCTAACACGAATAACCAATACCTTGTACCTACCTCAGGTAACCCATTGCGAGGTCTTATCCAGGACCATGTCGTGGCTGGTGTCTGGATGACGAATCAAGACACTTTCTTTTCTCGCGAGGAGTATTTTCAACTACTGTATGGGGCCCTGCGACCCGAAGACAGCTCAAGCCGTCTGATAACCCTCCCACCTACCATATGGAAGCCGAAGCCATTGTGGAGTGGAAAACAGATTGTACGAACTCTGCTGCTGAGGATATGTGTGATATTGATAGTTTTGACAGATTTCAACGGTCCTCAAAAATATCACGCCTTCCAATATGGAAGGTTTGAATTTGAGTGCGAAAACTAAGGTTCCTGGACATCTTTGGGGTGCCGATTCGAAAGAAGACAAAGTCATTTTCATGGATGGTGAACTTCTTTGTGGTGTCCTTGACAAAGCAGCCTTTGGAGCCTCCGACTATGGATTGGTGCATTCGGTTTATGAACTCTACGGTGCCGACATCGCGGGTCAGCTACTTGGTAGTCTCAGTCGATTATTTACCAAATTTCTACAACATCGCGCATTTACCTGCCGTATGGACGATCTAACTCTGACAAATGAGGGGGATGCCAAGCGCGATGCTTTGTTGGAGGCGGGAAAGAATCTGGGAACTGAGGGAGCTATCGAGAACTTCCCTTCGCTTGGTTCAACACCAAAAACTGAGATCCTAGAAACACTCACGACAATGCTCGAGGACGTGCTGAGGGACGATAACAAGATGGCAGGGCTCGATGTGACCGTCAAAACCAAGCTTTCGAAGCTGACCTCTTCTATATCTGATGCCGTGTTGCCCCATGAACTATGGCGCAAGTTTCCGCACAACCATATGCAAACTATGACTTTGTCAGGCGCTAAGGGCTCTGCTGTTAATGCACGACAAATTTCTTGCGCTCTTGGCCAACAAGAACTCGAAGGCCGTCGCGTACCGGTGATGGTCAGTGGAAAGACTCTGCCCTCGTTCCGGCCCTTCGAGACGAAAGCGATTGCTGGTGGATATGTGGCGAGTAGATTTTTAACCGGCGTCAAACCTCAGGAGTTTTACTTCCATTGCATGGCTGGCCGTGAAGGTCTTATCGACACTGCTGTCAAGACATCGCGTTCTGGTTATCTACAAAGGTGCCTGATCAAACATCTGGAAGGCATCCGTGTACATTACGATCACACCGTACGAGGAAGTGACAATTCCATTTACCAATTTCAATACGGTGGGGATGCGCTAGATGTAACACGTCAAAAGCATTTGTACCAGTTCGAGTTTGTTGCCCAAAACGAGGTGTCCCTTGTCAACATCCTGCAACCTCGCGTTGTTACTGGCCTATTGGATGAAACTACGGCTACATCTCACATGAAAAAGGTACTCAAAAGATCCACTGAACGGCCGCGTAAAGGTGCACTCTCCAAGCGGGATAAATACGACCCAACGTTATCACTATATAATCCAAGCTGGTATCTTGGGAGCACTTCAGAACAATTTGCTGTGGCCGTCGACCAGTATGTGAAGACAAACCCACACAACCTTCTCAGAGATAAGGGGACTAGAGAAAAAGGAAGCCTGCTGCCAAGTAGGAAAGAGCCTATTCTTCCCAAAAATTTCCGTCTATTGATGAACGTCAAATATATGCGGAGTCTAATCGATCCTGGTGAGGCTGTTGGCTTACTTGCATCACAAGGGTATGTTCTTTGTATTCGCAGATATGAAACTTCTAATGACAGTCTTGTAGTGTTGGAGAACCATCAACCCAAATGACTTTGAACACTTTTCATTTTGCTGGTATGTACTTGTATTACAGTCCAGCATCCTGTTATTTTAAGTTTTACAACATAGGACATGGTGCTGCTAATGTTACTCTCGGAATACCGCGCCTCCGAGAAATCGTTATGACAGCCTCTCAAAAACCTAAAACACCTTCTATGACCATGAAAGTCCGCCCAGGCGTGGCCCCTCATGACATTGATGTATTTTGCAAACGTGCGAGTCGCGTCAAACTCTCTCAAGTTGTTGATACCGTGAATGTACAAGAACGGATAAACAGAGAGGGTGAGGCACGGCGAACCCAAATCACCATCGACATCAGGTTCTTCCCAAAAGAGGAGTATATTGCGGAGTATGACACAAATCCACTGGAAATCCTAGCGGCATTCGCAACCCGTTTCCCGTTGACACTGAAGAAGGAGATCCAGATGGAGATGAAAAGGCTTGACGCGGACTTGCGGAGCCAAATCGCGGAGCTGGGGAAAGGCAAAAAGGTGACTGCACATGGGGAAGCAGAGGATCAAGGCGGTGCGGAGGATGGAGAGGACGGCGATGACGCTGGACCTAAGAGAAAAAGAGGAGGTGACGATGAGAGTGAGGTTGGGGACGGTGATGCGGGTGATGAAAAGAGGGCGAGGCAAAAGAAGGAGCAGGCAACGTATGAGAGTGACGAAAGCGATCAAGAGGATATGGCGGAGTACGGAGATGAAGCTCTTGAGGCCGAGTTCGATTCTGATATGGGGAGCGAGAAAGATGAACCTTGGCATGTCGAAAGAAAACCAAGCACGTCCCTTAAAGGCGAAGTCGAGAGAGTTGGGGAAAGTTTCATGAGTAACTTCAGTCAAGCTACAAAGTTCTCGTTCACAGAAGCTGGTTGTACAATCCAGCTAGAGGTTTGTCGTTTCTGTTTGCTACACACTTCCTCTCTTGATCTTGTGAAAAGTTTCGTTTGCACATGCCAAAGCTACTATTGGTGGGAATTGTCGAGCGTACTTGCCGAGCAACCATCATTCGTGAAATTCCCGGTATCACCGAGTGTTTCCAAGTGAAGGACGACAATAAAAACAGGAAAGCACAAGAACCAGAGATAAGGGTAAGCTTCTTTTGGCCGTTTCTTTTTGTTCTTTTTTGCAGAACAATACTTTTCACAGCTTACCACGAATGGCTCTAATCTCCAAGGGATGTGGGGCTTTGTTGCAGGGTCTGGGGAGGGAATTCTTGAATATGACGACATCTATTCCAATGACATATATGCCATATTGAAGACGTATGGAGTGGAAATGGCGCGAGCAGCAATACTCAAGGAGATGGGTGGGGTGTTTGGAGCATACAATATTCAGGTGGATCGCCGTCACTTGGAGCTTATTGCGGACTACATGGTATGGAAAATAATCGCCAGGAGTTTACGAATCGATCCTGATGATTGTACAGACATTCGATGGCGGCTACAAGCCATTCAATCGGAAGGGCATCTCAACGAACTCTTCACCGCTGTTGAAAGCGTCGTATGAGACGACGGCGGCATTCTTATCAGAAGCGACGTTGCTGGGTGATTTTGATGATTTGACTACGCCGTCAGGGAACATAGTATTAGGGCGACCGAACCTGACAGGCACAGGAGTATTCGACGTTGTGATGCCCGTTGGGACCTAGAATTAAGTACATAGTCTTTTGCTCTAATTTGTAATAAAAACGCGAACTGTCACACTATGTGACTATTGTTGTGACTAGCGACCACGCGACAATGGCGTGGTTGGAGTTTTATTTATTCATTTTTTCTTATTTGAGTCAGCACGTCCTCGTTGCCCTCTTTTTACGTCCCCTTTTACACTGCAAGCCTGCCATGCCTCGTTCAGGCCCTCTCAAAGAGCTCCCTCTCGAGCAGTTCTTACCACTCAACCCTAATTTCCCTTCCCGAAAACGGCCTTTATCTCCTGGTGGTCCAAACTTGTTCAGCCCAGCCAAACGTCGCATTCTCAATGAAGAAGGAATTTTCTCCCCAGAAAAGACGCTTAAAAGTCCCTTAGGGCGCGTTACACCTGCTCGCTTCACCCAGGTTCTGATGGGGCCCTCTAGCCCTGCCAGAAGGCTCGACTTTGGATCGCCAAAGTCCAGTGTAGAATCCCCTACCACACCGCGTAGAGCGACTGTCGAAGCCAAAAAGCTCGCACCCTCACCAGAACTTGAACGTACCAGAGTTTTATCTTCGAGCCAACCCACCGAAGATCAGGTGATGGAGGAATACTTCAGTCAGCCGTCCAGCTCATCTTCTCTCCTGCCACCATCATCATCGACCTCTAGTATTGTACCACGCGAAAACCCACCCCCACCGGATCCACAGTCCATCCACTACCCTGGTTTTATCGTTTATTTCGACGGGCAAACGACAATGTTCTCTGTCGAAGATGCAGTACATTCTCTACCTAATGACGTGAAGGATAAAGAAGAGATAAAAGAAAATGTTGTGCCGCGCAGGAAGCCACGAAAGGCAGTTACAGCTCCGGACACGGACATAAAGTCCCAACTGCTGTCTCCCCACACAAGGCAACGAGAGATAGAGAAGACGAACAGGGCAAAATCCACACCTGCTACTCCAAAGAAAACTCATTTGAGCGGGCGGTGCGAGCCATCGGGTAGCCCTACTCCACAAAGACCCGTTACGAGGAGAGACTTGTCAACTACATGACCAGTCCTGGCAATCAAGCCGCTCATATCATCATGGAACGACCGCACAATACATACTAGAATACAAGCACAGCCAACGCTAGCAGCCATCTATCGTCTTGTATCGACATATCAAGGGTACCAAACCTAGTTTAATCACGCTCATCTCTATTCTGATTCCTGACCTTGATCTTTTTTCTGCTATCTAAACTTCTCGCTAGAGTTGTACCTTTAACTCTTCTGTATGCTCCCTCTTTTTTATGATTTTCTTGTATTTACGTACGATATGCATGTACTCGTGATTTGTATTTATGATTTCGCTACTGTTATTCTAATAGCTTGATGTACAGTAACGTTTACTTGCACTTGGCTTTGCACGTGACTATGGACACGTTGATCGCAGCTCGCGGCCAAAAAAAAATCACATTCACTTGTCTTCCCACCGATATCTCAAATGTTGCGAGCAGCGGCTTTTGTCTTATGCCTCATAATCGGGCTTGTTTCTGCCAACTTTGATTTTTTTGGCAACATGTTCGGAAGCCAGGACCATGAATACCAGCAGCAGCAACAACAACAACGTTCAGGGGCATCACAATGGGCTGTTCAAGTAGAAAATAGTAGGTGCCCTATTATTGTACACCGCGGAGCGCAATTGTAATGAAACCTGGACACCAGCTCCATGTCCCCATTATCTATGCCCTGCCACACTGGACTGTGTTCTCCGACCCGCGGACTGCCCATGTCCTAACGTAGAAGACATCAAATGTACCATCCCAGATACAACCAGCGATGCTACGGTCGTGTGCGCAAGGGGACAATTTGGATGTGCCGAGGTAAGACGGTTGATGGAGAAAGGAGTACCAAAGGCATCAAAAACCAAGTAGGAAACGACAGACACGCACTTGGAAATAGATATCGTTATTGCATCACAACACTAAATTTTCGCTGTTGTTCACCATAAAATGTATGAGCTGCTGAACTACTCGACATATCCTCATCACACAACTAAGGACGGCACTGATTCGTCTAGAGTAAGTTTGTTTATGCTTGAAGGTGACTGCCCTCAAGGAAGCGGGCAAACAATCTCAGCTCAGCTCTGGTACAGAAAACGATTGGCCAAAAATTCTCTGAACCAGAGTCAAGTTTACATAACATCACGAACAGTTACACAACATGAGGCGTCTACGAATTTTTTTTTTTTTGAGGACCAAGGAGGATACCATAGACGGAAAGCGACATACCTTATCCTCTGCTTCCATATATCTCCAATCATGAGGGTCCGGGCCCTCATGATGCACAATGGCGTGCCCTTTTACCGACATGCCACCCACGATCAGGGTCTGATACAACGTAAGAAAAATTTGGAGTCTCTGCGAATGGATGTTGGCAGATAAGCCTTGTTGCCGAAGCCATGCCACCTGATAATACGGCATATGTCCCGAGGCAAGTACCACAATGGTCAGGATAAATGCGACAAGCCATACGACGGCTAGTAGGTACCCAGAAAAGACGGTAGTCGAAAAGTACGACGGTGCACCGGGGGTACGCGGACGACGGCTGATGAGGAGGACAGCTATGTGGTACACGATGGTGTATACCGCGACGCATGGGTTGATACGCATTGAGAGGTATCCAAAGTCGAGCATTGAGATGATGAAAAGGAGGGTTGAGCCGGACAGGGATGCGAAGGTGAAGAGCATGATGCTTCGCGGAAGTGGGAGGGGCGAGGATGGTAAGAGGGCCTTTAAAAATGCCGGGAGCTCAGCTCTGGGCAAAATCATTTTGTGCAGGTGTATTCGTTGCTAGCGATGACCAGCACCGAGCTATTCTGGAGAGTGACCAGCACAGTGGGATTGTGATGGCAAGAGATCAAGAAGTTGATAACCGTTACCCACGGTGTATGGCGGGCCACCGGCCAAGCCCAATCACTCCCATGATGGCCACCTAGGAAGGGTATTGCTATGAGAAAATGCCTGTGAAGCAATTTGTATACAGCTTTGCATCATCGCGACGATATGGCATAATGCTCTCAGCTCCAAGGACTCGCCATATATATTCCCTGCCTCTACAAATCTTGGTGCCATCATGATGCCCCATACTACTCTTGCCCTTGTCCTGGCTTTCCTTCCCGTACTATACGCTCAGACAAACTCTTCACCATTGACCAATGTTACCCAGGCCTTCTCACAAGCACAGATCGTTCCTGATGTACTCCCATCTTTCGCACCAACAGCTCTTGCCAACATCACCTTCCCACCGTCTTCGACCAACCAGCCATTGAACGTTACTCCAGGTGCTCTCTTGACCGAACCTCGTAAGAACAAGTGTTTCATTTACGTTCAGAACATCTACTCAAGATATTTATCTTGAAAGAAACCGCCACAGAACCTGCTTTTTCTCTCATATCAAACAGTACTTCACAAGTCGCCAATCAGACTTTTGTTTTGGCACTTGTAGATCCAGACGCACCCTCTCCACAGAACAGGAGCTCCTCCCAGTTTTTACATTTCCTAGGGGGCGACTTTTTCGTCAATGCCACCTCCGCTAACCCCACGCATCTCGTAAATCGCAGCGCTGCTCTCATGGAATTCTTCCCACCAACACCACCCACAGGGTCTCCTCCACACCGGTAAGTAGTACCTCATGTCATCATCACCCTTTCAAGGGGGCTTATCTGTTTTTCCTCAAGCTATGTTCTCGTCGTATACACTCAGCCTAACAACTTTGCTGACACCTCACGAACTTTCGTAAACGCTTCTACACCAAGAAACAATTTCAACCTTACGACGTTCGCCACTTCTACTAACCTTACTAATCCAGTAGCTGGAAATTTCTTCTTCGTTGGACCAGCGGACGGTACCAACACGGCTACTTCTGTAGCACCTACAGGTACTACACCGGCTGGATCTGGGTCTGGGTCGGGTATAAGTTCGGGTGGAGCGCCCGCACCAACCAATACTACCAATGGAGCAATTGCAATGGCTCCTACACGGGGGTGGATTGGCATGAAGGGACTTTTTCCTTTGGCTGCCTTGATTGCGATCACATATTATTAGTACAGATCCGGTTCTTGGTTGTATTAAACGTTTCGGAACTAGTGGACCTGCCTTTTATGTACGGCAAATCGTACTCTACCGTATATGAGAAAGATGCAGTTCTCCATCTAATCTAATCACTATTTACATATATTTGTGTTAAACGCCAGCTTTGACTCCAGCCTCCGTAAGTGCTTCACTACAAAAGCAACAATGGCACTGGCCAGGCCTACTGTAAGCCCATGGCTGATGTATCCGACCACTGCGCCTGATGTTCGATATCTAGACTAAACTACCTCCAGGTGCCAATCGTATTTTGTTCGTAAAGAACTTGAACTATCAAATTACGGGAGACGACTTGTACGACTTGTTTGGCCGCTATGGTAGCATCCGACAGATACGAATAGGGAACGACCAGAAGACTAAAGGCACTGCATTTGTTGTGTTTGATGATGTTATGGACGTGCGTGATGCTTGTCTTACGCGCATTATTCTCACTAATGTATCACTAGGCGAAAAACGCACTCGACCACCTCAACGGGTTCCATCTCCAAGAGCGCTATATCGTCGTGCTTTACCACATGCCCGCTAAGCAGGATGCAGCCATGGCAAAGGCAGATTTGGCCCGGCGTGAAGAAGAACTCGCTGCCTTGAAGAAGAAGCACAATATTGGGGATGACTGAGGAACCAAGTATTAGTATGTTTACAGTTGGTCGTTGGGCCACTAAAATTTGCCTCTCGGCATCTATGACTTTATATAATATGACATGCAGTCTCAGCCTTCATCCAGCAAGGACAAGTTACGCATGTTGAGTATGTCCGAATTTCTTCTGTAACACGTTTTTTCTACTTGATTTTACACTTAGGCCAATCATACCTGTTCTGACTTCCCTCCCAAACTGAGCGTGATATTCATCTCTCTTTTAGCTAATTTTGCGATGCAGCACACTCCGGGCACAGTCTATCAACGCGAGGCGAGTATTGTTGTGGGTACTGGCGGCTGCGAAGATGTGAGGTTCGCCTTTTAATCCTAATCCCAACCGTGACCTACTATTGCCAACATGTTCTCAAGCATAGCGGTGGGAGACAGTCTGGCGGATGAGCTGGACTAAATTTGCAATGCACCAGGTCGCATTTAATCTGAAAATACCGTCAATCACAAACATCAAACATGCTACCTCCAAGAGCTACCTCTTCATCAGGCTGACGACGCCGTCACGCATAAGAATAAGCTATTGAAAGATTCGTGTTGCACAAACCAACGTTATCCCATGACCACACCTGCGAATGAGATGAGTTCAGGTATGGAGCTAATGAAGGTCAGAAAAACTACCTTGCATAGACATTACGAACTCTACATGGTAGGTTAAGCATTTTCCATGTCGTGATGCGCTGTAGCTCACCTTCTCCAGTAGCACATGATGGGCAAGAATGGAGCGAAACGAACTTCAGTTCGCAAGTCATTTATAGTCTTCAACTTAGGAGTGCGACACGTCCTCGGAAGATCGCGCACGAGATTAACGGAAGTTGGGATTACTGAAGCTTTGGCGTTTAAGGTACTTTCCTGGAACATATAGATACTATATAACCCAAACTAGGAAAGAAGATTCAGGCTTTTCGGCAGTCTTCAAGAGAATCCTCAACGATTCTAGAGGTGGTACCACTGAGAAGCTCTTGGTTTGTCTCGTGAGAGGCCTACAACATGCCGACTGGAGAAACGGCTACATGACTTCGGAGCGGTGGACTATAGAGATTGCCCAGGAATTGGCACGATATCCATTAACGATAAACGAAACTATATTCCGTTTATGTCCCATAAATGTGGCCGATATGATGCAAGTCCGGCTCACCGGGCTCTGGTCCCATCGAAGGCATTGAGCAATACGCACGGCAATCCAAACCCTCGCCAATGGCCGTGTCCTTCGCTATAGGGGTAAACTCTCACATCATATGATCAGACAGAACCTTCTCGCCTGTCTTCACACACACGACACAAAGTGGTTCCAACCATGCGGCTCTACCAAAGCTTTCCATCTGGTTGGAGACTATGTGATGACGTTTTTCCTCGGAATTTGGATATGTTAGCGTTTCTTGCATCCCACAGAGTCTTATTAGACTCTTAGGATTTCTATGCCGAGGAACTTCATGTATTGGAGCCAAAAATCGAATCCTTTGTCAGGGCAGAGCCCTGATACTCAGCCTCGACAGCGCGGATTTAACGCCATTCAGGTCTATCATTGTACCCCCAAATTGTTTCCGATTCTGATACCACTAGATTGCCGCTTAACACATACGGTATCATCTGCCTTGAAAAGATTGCACGCATGCGATTAATCAACACAAAGCATCAATGACTACTACCTAAATGGAATGTTTTGAATAGGGCCTCTACTGATGAGGGTTTTTTTTTTTTTGGTTTATTAGAACTCCTCCAGATGATGCTACGTTGCTGCAAGATCATACTCTCTTTGGGACTATGTGCTACCGGCGGCGTGGGTGTTCTGGCCCGAGTGCGTTGTTCGGCTAGAAGCTCGGGCTACCACACATCGTCTACAGAAGACAACGCCTCAAACGTACTTGCTCTGACGAGGGCTCATTTCTCTATCATTCACTTGCATCATTTCGCCAATGTATAACCATCGTGCTTTTCTATTGGTGCCACCACTGCTCTTCTGATGGGTTCGTATGGCAGCGATGCGCCGCACTTGAGGAAAGTTCCTTTTACAACCCTAACTTCAAGCTTTGATCGCGTTAAACCACCGGCTTGATATAGAAGTTTCCAGATGATATGTCTAGCGCCTACTGCATGGGCTCACGCTGAAGAAGTAGCGAAGAATCACTGTTTGCACGAACGTTCTAAAGATCAGCCCTTCTGGAAACTACTAACCGGACCGCTCATCAATTCACATCTATATCGCTTCTGTCCCAGGGCGGCTTCCAGGTTTATCATAACCCACACATTGATTCAGTGCCACGTACTTGAAGCATGCAACGTATGCGACAGTTTGGGCTTTTATCACCACCATAACGAAGCTACCGCTTGACCCTTGACCGGAAAGTTTATCATGCGGTTTCATTTCACGATTTTCTCCGGTAATTGAACTGTACATCGTCACAAGGCGTGATCTATATGACTGACGTTCTCTTTCACATTTTATCTTTAGACTACAGGGAACAAATAGGAGAGCGCTACGGCGGCCGTGTGTTCCATTCCTGGGCGCATGAAAGCCATAGAAAGCGGTATTGTCGGGTCGTCATCCAGATTCTGTTCTTTCCTGGATATACTCCCGGCCATCTGATGCTTGGCACCTGGCAGGCCTAGTAAGCTGAGGTGTTAGTATTTTAGGCCCTTCCGAATGCAGAAAGCTTTGCCAGTTTGCCGTGTGTAGGTTTCAAAAGGTAAAAGAGTTAGGCGTTTGGCTTCACACATCTAATATAATTAGTCCCAAAGAAGTCCTCTCTGGAAAGGAAAGAAAAGCCGTAGAGTATGATTGCATTCGTGCGATAACAGCGGTCAATGAGCTTGGAAGCGCCCACCATAATGCGTGTACACAACTTGGGCAGCTGTGAAAACAGTTACAAGACAAGTATTTTCCCGACATGTTCAGTCACTTTTCTGTGTGTACATGATCACATAGGCACGCTGGCGAATTCTGGTGGCAACGAGCTGATCGTTAGAAGGCAGCAATTCTGTTGGGAACTGCACATTTGAAATAGGGCATGGTGGTCCTTAACCTACCACTGGGGATTAAGAGATGTTTCTGACGAATATGAACATAGTCATGCTGAGGAGACAAGTTCTAAACATGAAAGCAAAGAGGATCAAATAAGTCTTATTACTTGACATCTATTCAAACTTATTTAAGCCAAAAGAGGTTTTCGGTGTCATATTTTATAATAAGCCCTTTACAAGGGTATAGTGTAGCCATACCTATCAAAAGACATTGATGGTAAATAAAAATGAAAGTCTAGTATGAAGATGCTATCATACAACTAACTCAACCGGATCCTTGAGAAAAACCATGAGCCCATGTGGCAAATAATAAAAGAGCTACGTACCACCAGAGTAGACTTTGCCAAACATTACTTGTTGGAGTTTGTCATAGAGTGACAGCACACCAGCACCAGCCACGCCGCGGAGGATGTTGGCACCGGCACCTTTGAATAGTGACTTTGTACCTTCCTTAGCAATGATCTGAGAACCAGCATCAAACATAGACTTGTAGTTAACACCAGAGCCCGAAGTCATCATCATGCGACGACTGAGATTGATAGAAATGAGTTGTTTTCATTTATACTAGTGAACGAAAAATGACATTACCGGATGGTATCAAGGGGATATGAAGCAAGACCAGCACCGATGGTGACACCCCAGCCGAGAGCGAATGATGCTAGGAAGGAACCTTCGAGGGCGCCGACGAGTACAACGGGTTCTATAGAAAATATTGAGTAACAATAGATAGCTGAGATAGAATGTGATGCTCACTCAAGGAATCATAAACACCAAAGTAGAGACCACGGTAGACAATGATACCAACGACGGAGGGGACGAAACCACGGTATAGACCGGCAAGACCATCGGAAGCCAAAGTCTTCTTGTAAACATCAACCAATCCATTGAACTGACGGGCTCCTCCACCCTTAGCTGACTTAGCATCGTTGGCTAACCGGGTACGAGCATAGTCCAAGGAGTACACAAAGAGGAGGGAAGAAGCACCAGCAGCACCACCAGAAGCAACATTACCAGCGAACCACTTCCAGTAGCCATCGTTCTTTTTGAAACCAAACAAGGATTTGAAATAATCCTCTACATATAATTTTAGGAGAATCGTTGCAGCGGTGATAAAGAATACGCACTGAAGGCAAAGTTGAGCGCCTGGGTAGGGAAGTAACGAATGACGTTGGCAGTGTTTCCTCTCCAGAGTGAGACGAGGCCTTCTTCTCTGTATGTGCGACTAAAAGCGTCGCCAATACCCTTGTAAGGTGTAGAAAGACGACCCTGCTTAATCTGGAGTTTGTGACGTGTCAGAATAATGTACATGGAAAGCGAAGGAAGCTGTGACCTACCATCTCATCTTGGTTCTGGACCAAGAGTTTGATACGCTCGATTGGCGCAGCAGATGTTTTTGCGACGGCCTAAGTATGACTTGTGGTGAGATGGTTGTATCCTCTGGTTGTATGCGCCGAAAACTTACAGCAGACACGCCACCCATCATAAAGTCGACTGTTACACGTATAACATTGAGCGCTGCATAGGAGCCATAGAGGACGTTGTGAACATACTGGCGAAGTCCTTAGGGCTCTTGACCTTTTTAACGTCGGCCATTTTGGATGGAGGGACCGGAAGATGAGTGGAGGTTTTGGGAGAAGGAAGAGGTGTTGAAGTGAGAGATGATAAAAAAACTTTGCGTCTTGAAAAGGATGTCGGGAAGCACCGGAACACTTCAAACTCCGCTACATCCGGTAAGCCTATCCAAGTTTTCCCTCCTCGACAGTCACGGAGTTGAATATGGATTCATATGAATTCACCAAGGAAAACAAAAATATATTACACAACATAGCCGTTAATAAGTGACTACATATAAAAACCACCTCAAATTAACTCTGCAGCGTTGACGGGCATTTCATCCTAAAGCAATTAGTCAGTTATCACACAAGCAACACAATAAAACTTGATTATCTTTACAATTTGAGTGCTGTAGAATTGTTCTGTTGACCGGGTTAGCGTCGGCTCAGACATAGAATTAGATGAATTTGGAAACTAACCAATGTCACGTAGAATTCGGACATCATCAACAGTCACGAACTGAAAAGCCGTGAGTTTAAACTTCATCATGCCAAGGGAAAAACATACGTTAATAGCAACACCTTTCCGTCCGAATCGCCCGGAGCGACCAATACGATGGATATAATTTTCACGATTGCTACGAGTCAAACGGTCAGATCGGGTGAAATGCTTGGCTACTTGCCTGGTAGACTTACGCGGGAAGGTCATAGTTGATAACGAGGGAGACTTGTTGCACATCAATTCCTCGTGCCCAGACATCTGTGGTGATAAGTACGCGTCTGTGACGGGCATTCAACTAATGTAAATACACCGGCAGACCGAAACTTACGAAGTACCACCCCGGAATTCTGCCATGATCGCGTCACGCTCTTTTTGAACCATCTCGCCGTGCATTGACGAAACGGTAAAGTTTGAGGCTCGCATCTTTTCTGTTAACCAGTCCACCTATATAGTGACATGAATCAGAGAAGACAAAAATTATGGGAAAACTTCGACAGACCTTTCTTCGGGTGTTACAGAAAATAACAGCTTGTGTGATGGTGAGGGTATCATACAAATCACAGAGCGTGTCAAACTTCCAATCCTCCTTCTCTACAGCAACGAAGAATTGTTTGATACCCTCCAATGTCAACTCGTCACGCTTTACAAGGATTCGGATGGGGTCCGTCATAAACTTTGTTGTCATCTCTAAAACGTCGTAAGGTAAGGTAGCGCTTAAAAGGACCACTTGTGTTGCCGGGGGGAGGTATCGATACACGTCGTAAATTTGGTCTTTGAATCCCTTGTTTAGCAGCTCGTCGGCTTCGTCAAGGACGAGCATTTTGATATTCCGTGTGCGCAGACTCCGTCTCCGAATCATGTCAAAAACACGGCCAGGTGTACCAGATACGACGTGTTGTCCATACTCAAGCTTTCGAATATCTTCGCCGATGGACGTACCACCAATACATGCGTGACATTGGACGTTCATGTAGTCGCCCAATGCGAGCACAACGGACTGAATTTGGGTTGCAAGCTCACGAGTAGGTGAAAGCACCAGTGCTTGAGTTTCCCGAACGGTTACATCGATAGACTGGAGAATGGAAATAGAAAACGTGGCTGTTTTACCAGTACCAGATTGCGCTTGCGCAATGACATCGCGCCCCTGGGTGATTGGGAGAATGGCTCGCTGTTGGATAGCTGAAGGCTTTTCAAAATCTGTTATGCAACTCAAGTCAGATACGTGAGACCTTCTCCGAGCACATTCCTTACTGTAGGCGTAGATTCCTCTTAGCAAATCTTCTTTTAAACCCAAGTCGTCGAAAGTTGAAACCACCGAAACAGCCTCGGACGACTCAAATACAAGTTTCTGTCATATACAGACGTCAAAAATGGGCGGTTGACGCATGAGAGCAGGGACTAAAGACCCTACCTCATCTCCTAGGTTAATGCCAGCCATTCTTGATTTTTTGTAGTTGGGTTGGGTACAAGAAGCGGAGTTTAAAATCACACTTGTCCCTTTGCTGGACTTGTGCCAAAAACGCCTCAAACCGACTTGAACTTCTCATGGACTCAATCATCGAACTTCAACGGCAGAACCATGAGGAACTCGAGCGCTACGAACGTGGACTTTATACGCTACTTTCCCGTCACTGGTCTGCCCATGAGGCCAAGCTGCAGAGCGAACACAAAGCTTCACAAATCCTGGACCGTATCCAGTCTAGGGCCCTGACTTTAAATTCTTTATACCAGGACGAGGACGAAAGAAAAGCAGAAATTGACCTACTTTCTGCACCAGCACAACCTAACGACCTGTCAGAATTTTACTCGCGGTTGGTGAAAATTCAGGAGCACCACGCCAAGTATCCTGATTCTGTTCCAGGAGGCTTTGAACTCGAGCTTGCGGCCCTCCTTGAACAACCAAATCAAGAGGATGAGGACTATGAGGAAGAAGACCGTGGGTATTATAAAGGAGATCCCTACTGCTGTTACTTACATTCTCGGCCTCATAGCCATCTCGCTGATGTTCTCGGGAGAGGAGGCATATGGGAAATATGTGGATCTTTATGCTAATCACACGGCATATACCAACCTGAAAAACATAGGAAAGCGGCCAGGCTACCTTCAGTATCTCGACTTTCTCCTTGCTGCTCAGAATGGTCCTGTGCATCAAGATCTACCAAAAGACACGCGACTGTCTAAGGACTACGAAGCGTACGTGATGCCGTATATTACCTTCCCTCCTTTGGCTGACTCTGAATAGCTATATACAAAACCTGTACACATACCTGTTATCTTTTGCAAAACGGACGCGACCTCTTGTAGACATTGATACCCAACAGCGAGAAGCAGAAGCAGAATTTAACCAACAATGGGAAGCTGACGAGATCCCCGGCTGGGAGGCAAGCAAGCAACAGCCGCAGGCGAATGGTAATGATTCTGCAGGTATTTGGTGTGCAGCCTGTACGTCCTCCTCCCCATGTCTCTGAGTATCAAAATTCACAACACGGCCATATCACACAAGGCCAAAAACATTACTCAAAGCAGACAGTCTATGATGCGCACCTCACATCTAAAAAACACGTCAAAGCCGCTGCTAAACTAGATGCCTCTGGTACTCCTTCCTCGGCTCCCAATGGACCGTCTGCTACTGCATCCACCGCCAACACCACAAAATCCTCAGCCAGTTCTCGCGTCTGGAACACTGCTAAACTTACTCACCTGACCACCGCTCTTCTTTTGATACTCGTTCCAACAATTAACGACACAAAATCGAATGTTGAACGTCGATTCTCACTTACTGCTCGAGAACGTGAACAAGAACTGTTGGATCAAGCTAAACCTCCTGCCCAGCCTGCGACGGCCAACACTGGCCCTGAAGAGGAAGAAGAGGAGGAAGAGGAACGTATATACAATCCTCTAAAGCTGCCCCTCGGCTGGGATGGGAAGCCCATTCCATATTGGCTATATAAACTGCATGGCCTGGGCGTGGAGTACCGATGTGAAATTTGCTCAGACCACGTTTATATGGGAAGGTGGGAGTCGATGCTCAGACCTTTTATTTCTGCCTGAGGCAGATTTTTTTTTAGGAAAAATTTTGATCGCCACTTCCAAGTAACCTTGAATAGTAATGAAAAAAAAACCAACTAACTTTCTGAACAGGAATCGAGACACGCTTTCGGTATGCGGGCCCTGGGTCTACCCAACACTAAGCATTTCCATGAGATCACGCGTATCGAGGATGCCCTCTCACGTCAGTTGTCTAGTCCTTCTCTTATCATCGCCTGTTGAACCAATCTTCCAGTTGCGGAAAAACTCAAGCAAGAGGGCCGCCACGAGATATTTGAGCAGGAGACGATGGAGGAGCTGGAAGACGACGAGGGGAACGTATATAATCGCAAAACTTATGAAGACCTCAAGAAGCAGGGGTTGATCTAAGTTCTACGTAGGTTATGGTGTCGATTGATAGTTTCCCAGTATGATTAAAATTACTCTATACCTGTACTCGTACATATGTCATCTATACATGAAAAGCGAAGTGGTCGCAAGGTGGTCTCATCATCTGAAAGAGCTGTCAAGTAAAACTTCTACGTCTGTGTTGTAGGTTTGGTTGAACGAGGTGGCGGTAGCGGAGTTTTTCGGGAGGCTTGAACAGGAGCCATGGGAGTGGGCAACGACAACGCATCTGTGTAAAGCTCTTCGTCTGATGACGAGGGTGAAGAAGATAAAGACGATGTATTAGGAGAGTCAAATGGGTTTGCTCTCCATTGACCAGCTAAACGTTGAACTTCGTTAAGAGGTATAACTCCCCCCGGACAGTCTACAGATTGAATGAAACTAGTTGGCATGCTATCTCGTAAGCGGAGGGTGCTAAAGGTTTGCTCACCAATGCCATCCCACCAGGCGACTTCGTCAGTACTGGGTGGAGGGACTATACAGGTGTATGAGTTATCATCGTCTCAATGAAGTTGGCTCTGCCACACACATTCGCTAGCATCGGATTGGAATACTAAAGCAGCTAGTTTCTCATCCAGATTTTCTCCCGGAGATGTCGAGACGATACTTTCGAGTAGTATCCGGGAAAGTGCGAGCTTTTTCATAGAGTCTATGATACGTACATCCGCTCCGAAAAGGGCATAAACTATCAAGTTCGTCAGCGTGACTGGAGTGCGTTTAGCTGGACCCGTACCTGGTTTATGGTCAGAGCCCCTCAACTCGGCTCTGCCGTAGGCTTGGAGGTCAAGCTGCGCACCGCGATACAGAATCCGATCTGTAAAACTCTCATTACAAGATTCATTTCATAGAACGAGAACTTACCAGTCCATGCAGGGATTCGCATTTTCTCACTCGTGTCATATACATCTGTCCCGAAATCATACCGGTATGTCGGGCGAAACAGTAACGGTCCTTCAGTATATCCATCAAATGCTTCTCGCATTCCAATAGCTTGTTTGAGCTGTAACAGAACGTCTGAATAAGCCATGTATTTGAAGACGTTAACGCTGACCTGATCAGCTGCAAGTAAAGCATCAAAATCGCCCAATTCTGCCAGACTCCTGACTATCCCATTTTCCATATCAACTCGATAGTTCATGTCTCCAAGCCATACGATATTGCTAAACAACTGTCAAGCAGGACATAGGGGGGATAAATTGAAAGAAGCTCACTCATGGCTTTGTATAGTTTTACCTTTCTGGAAATGAAGTCCCCCCGCAATCGTTCTGTAATCGGCATTTCGCTCATCCACATTAGAATGTCCAGCCGCGAGGTGTGCCGTGAGGAAGCAGAAGCTTGTATCGTGGTATTCCAAACGTATTCCCACAGCGCCTTTGTTCCCAGACATACCTCTAAGCCCCGTCTAGAGTACGATTGTGAGTGTAAGCATTGGTAGGATGTGAATGCCCTTTACTTTTCGTGTAGTCGCTTCTACATTCCGGATGATAGCAGTGAGCTCGGACTTGACAAGAATGATGAGGGCTGTTCCAACCAACTAAAGGCAAATATTAGATGATAATTTATCGAACAAGTCTAAAGATGGGACCTGTTCACTACGCAAAAGCACATAATTGCACTTTTTGTTGGGCCGGCGGTCGAGGGTCTCAAATATCTGCCGCTCCCATATTCGTCTATGTTGGTTTGGGGTTGCTTCAACGACATATCCCTAACACAATTATAAACGCACCGCTTATCGGGGTCAGTCTGCACTATCTGTTGAGCTGTCAGGGGTACGATCTCTTGAAATCCGATCGCGAATATATCTGGGCTGAAGTGCTGTGAACGATGAGTAAAGAGCCATCAAGGCCTTACGCACTCATTGATACCTTGACAAGCATGTGTGTAAATTAGAAGGCTATATGTCGGAACAGTTCACCTTACTTTCTCGTGGAAATAACCAGGGCAGGAGGGACTCGGAGGGAGGCTGCATTCGGTGATTAAAAAATGCCGGGAAGAAAAAACTAGACTATCGGATCACATACCCTTCCGTTCAGATTCCAGGTTCCTGTAAAAACTGTGACATTTTTGGTTGTAGAGTATTCTGATAGACTGATCCGCTGGTCAAGCAGGCCATCTGGAGAGGACACAAAGAAAATACCGTTGTTCCAGGACCGCACGGACTGAATCGTGAATCGGATCAAAAATAGTTACGGGATGCTGGTTGCTCAAGTTGCCCTATGATTGATAGTTAACGGGGGCTCATTGGATCATCGAGAAAAGCCAACCAGAAACATGTCGATGGCAACCTGTTTACCCTTGTCCTGAAAATTATTGATATATGCCCGGGAAACGCTCTTCGTAGCATCAGAAAGCACGCCTTAACATATGGTTAATCATAGTAGTTGCCCATATAGTGCCACCGACCTGCAAGAGTTCGCTTCCCACTCCGCGTAAAACTGGTGTTCAAGGCTCCCGTGCCAGCATATATCCTAGATAGCGCATCGCCATTCTCCGCCCACAATTCTCGGTGGTGTGACCACAGGGTCTGAAACTGGATCCATTCAGGTCGGACTAAGAGGAGATATTGTTCTAGTGTCGTGCGAGATAAAATGTCCTGGGCAAAGTTTGTCCGGTCGAGGCTACCGTTACTGCGATTAGGCGTCCATACCACTAAATGAAACAACACACCAGTCGAGACAGTTCGTTCTGAATACGCCCTTTTGGTCCGTTATGATTTCATCGGAGTCAGCGTTACACATTGTAAATCCAAACCTATCAACATGATCCACGATGGATTCAAGCCGTCTGTCATGATAACGACTGATTACAATATTTCGGTTTGAAGACGTCGAAACCTACTTCAGGTCTCGTACAACGCTGTCATGGCCGCCTATCCTGACGGCATTATGGAAGTCAAAGTGCGTGATGTCAAGATCATCACCGACAGCCCCCCGAGTAATCTGCAGGTGCCTATCATAAGCAGTTGTAAGCGACTGCTCGTTTTCTTTGGTTCCGAGCAGATTAATGGCATGAAGAGCGCCATATTCTTCCATCAATTGCGAAAAGTGTCGTTCAAACGCGGGCTGCGACGCATGCGGGCGTGTAATTTGTATCCTTTGACCGAATGTTTGTAAACCTTGTTGCTCCCAAAATACTACAAGACATAAAAGTTTCGTCCGATACGACTTTAAATTGAGGTACATACAGGGAACACTTCCTCGAACTTGTACGTAGCTCACACAATGTTGGTCGGTGCTGAACACTGCTTCGGTCTGATACGGAGGCGCTAAGAGATGCCGAGTGGCTGAAGTCAGAAACATCACTTACCTCAACAAAATTTGCGGTGTTTCCGTCGTCATCAACTCCCCGAGTATTGAAACGGGTACCCGCTCGTTTCCACCCCAGCCTTGATATAAGTGCGAGGTTAGCGATTGTAGGTGCTCCGTTTGTCGGAGGTGCAGGCAAAGACATGGTAAAAACACCAACGTAACCCTGTATCGCGAGAATCTAGCAGGGGCCAGCGTCAAAAGGACCCTATTTAACTTAACGCCCACATACAATGAACTGACAGCGGTCAAAATCGGTTTGTTCATGGGGATCTAATCTGTCACGAAAGTCGAGCAAACACCGGACAATGTACTCATTCCATACAAAACGTTCGTCAAATACGCCAACGTTCTCTATACTGGCGTCTCTAGTTATTCGAACTGAGAGTCGAGACGAAAGGTCCCAGGGAGATCCTAATGCATAATAGAAAGATCCAGACGAAAGTATTTTGGTTAACGGTAGGCACGGGTGTTCGAAAACGGGGGGTTGGTTTGATGACTGTGCATATACTTCCCTGTTAACCATCTCAACGCCGTCTGGTCCAAGTACAACTTCAGCTGCCGCAGACAGGTCGTCCCAAGTTGCAGAGTTCAAAGAATAAAAAGACACCTCGTGGATCCTGGCAACTGATTCAGGCTTGGAACCTGATGGTCTTGTATTCCCCACCTCGGTAGCACTCGTGACCAGAGCCAGAAACATATCTGAATAGTAATGAGGTGACTGGGTATGTCCATATTACTGCAGGAATACCGTTTTCAACAGATATTAGGCCAAGACACCCTTTCACCACCCTGTTTGTGAGCCGGATGACATTAGACAAGTCAATTTCATTCTTTGGCAGAAACTCTACAACGGCCTGAGAGGCAGTTCCCCCAGCACGAAACACGAGGGCTTTTGGAGGTCGACCAAGTCTATCATCATGTGAGCTGGTTACAAGATACAAGACGCGAGGATTATGGCCAAGATATAGATGCATTGTCGAGCTCAATGCTCACGTTAAGGTCTGGACGATCGGAAATGTCTGATGTTGTTTGGCAAGCCCATCACTTTCAACATGGGATCAACATTGATCAAGACTTCTTGACTTCACAACCACGTCTTGAGGCCTTTTGAAGACCGTTGGCGTTTAATAGAGTGCGGGATTGTGTAACCCATCGTCCGTAGTGACGGAGGGTAAACTCGAATTCCGATGCCACAAAAACAGCGCCGACGATGCGCACCCCCAGCGAACACCCCACCACGCGCGTAGCTCACAGTGAACATGCGACTTGGTCCGACTCTGCTTGAACAGGATCTGTATTGTCTACACGTTAGAATGACTAAACGTACGGCAAAGAGTGACGATGAATATGATGTCGGTCAAGTAATTAAGCTCAATGTCATGAATGCCATATGTTGCAGCGTATGAAGCTGCAAAAAATATTAATACATCCGAGGCGTGAGGCTAAATTTCAGGTCATTCGTTCAAGGTTTCTATGATTGCCTTGAGCCATGACAAGTCCCTGTTATTCTAGTATGTTGGCGTCTGAGCATCCACTCCAGGTGCCAAAGTGCAAAAGCTCAAACACTTCAATTTTAGTAGCATCTCAAGCGCTCAGCATCACAGAACGATTATTAGTGGTAACAGTCAGGATTTGGGTGCGTTCCAAGTCTAGAGTTGGGAGAGCTTAAGCACTATATACCAGATGATAGTCGTAGCAAAATATTAGAATTAGTACTGCACTGGGGCAATGAATTACACGATCAGCAGAGTATTTCAACCATCCTGATCTACCATGGTAGAGCTGGGGGTTCTTCTCAAACCAAGACCAGCGTTTTCCCCGAAGGCTGGATTGCCTACTTGCCGACGTAAGGGTATTGATCGACGTGGGGGATTCTCGAGGTGAAAACCTTGGATAGATGGTAATGTCGCATTCATATCCTGTACTCTACCGGGGCCTGGTGACCGAGGTGGTGGAGGTACTGTGCTATACCGTGAAGTCGTTGGGGACGAGGGCACGAGAGGTGATCGTGTGTGGTTGGGAGCATGAGGCGCAAGGAGGCCATCAGCTTTTTTCCGAGAACCCCTTGGCCGAAGTTGGGGTAGGCTGTCCAAAGAGAACAATGACCGAAAAAGAGAAACGCGTGTTTGAGCATATTGCATAGACGAGGACCCAGTGGTGGGAGACCCAGGTTCCGCTGTGATTAAAAAGAGATAAGACTACAACTCAGTAGAACGGAGAATGACATTACCTGATGAAACGGGAAGTGCATTATCATTTGCGCTAAGGCTTAAGAAAAGGAATAGTGGGGTCAGCCAAACGCAGAGGCCGAAAAAAGACGCGATTTCTGTAAAGCCAGGGGTGGAGGGTGGAGGGTCCCCATATGTTCGTAGATGCCTTGCCTCTTGGGTAATGCGAGAAAAGTAGAAGAACCATGAAAAGTGGTCTCCAATGACAAATAGGCAAGATAATATGAAAGAGATGGATGTAAGAGAGATGAGGGGCCATGACGCTGAGAAATTCTGGAGATAGACAACATGGCAAGTGATCGAAAATGCCGTGTTTATAAGTGGGAGTGATTCGGAGAAGTACAGGACGACATGAAGGGTGATGATGACCTGTCTCGGGCAAACGTGAGCAGAGTTCTTGGTAATATAGGTGCACGTACATATATAGCTCTTTGTCCGTACAATTTTGCAAGCCGACTGTGCTCCTCAATTAGCTCTGAAACGTAAAGAAGACCGCTTGCTGAGGGGCTTTCAGCATAAAGTTTTCTGATTGGCGCGAAGACTGAACAAACCAAGCGAGAGTGTGACAAAAGCAAAGGCAGCTATAACAGCAACATAACTAGGAGAGTTGTTAGAGATTTATTCGGTTAGTAATTCCAAGCTAGCTGACCTGATATAGCTCAACAAACCCATGGGCAGGCTTGTAGTTTTTCCTGTCCAGCAAGGTGGTTTACTAAAACTAAAAATGTACGTGTTCAGTAAATAATTTATGGTCACGTGGGTGGACCTTAATTAGTGGCTGCGCGAATCTGATATATATATTAGCATCAACGATGAGCAACCTCGAGAGTAGGTCAACCAGCCCTATACTCATATTTAATACTGAATTTAATTAGACACACTATTTCAACTGAAGGTCAATCAAGTCGATCAGTATGCAGACGGCTGTAACTAACATGGTCGCCCTTGCAGTTTACTGCAAAGACGCTCAACCGGCAAGCCAAGAAGGCACAGAAGGATGAAAACGCAGAAAAGACCCGGCTAAAGAAGGTACGAATTTCAGTCTTTTGACAAGACAACCGTCCTCATCTAAGCTCGTTCTCAGGCACTTCAACAAGGAAACAATGACGGAGCACGGATTTACGCCTCCAACGCCATTCGGAAGAAGAGTGAAGCGCTGAACCTTCTCCGGCTGTCGAGTCGCATAGACGCAGTTGCTAGTCGCGTTGAGACAGCGGTGACAATGCGCCAGGTATCAGGCAATATGACCTCGGTCGTTAGGGGCATGGACAAAGCGATGGATAGTATGAACCTTGAGCGAGTGAGCACTCTAACCCACCAATGTCCTTATGGAAAAGCTATCTACCCTTTCGAACTCACAGATCTCTCTTGTGATGGACAAATTCGAGTCTCAGTTTGCCGATCTTGATGTGCAAACTTCCTATATGGAGGACGCCATGTCGTCTACGACTGCAACGACGACGCCACAAGATCAAATTGACCAGCTTCTGCGGCAAACAGCTGAAGAAGCAGACATTGAGCTACAGCACGATCTCGCCTCAAAGGATACCAACCTTTTGCCTGATGTCGCTCAGAAAGAGAGAGTTGGTGAAGAGGATGCGAAACTTGCCGAACGGCTGCGAGCACTGAGGCCAGCAACTTGATTCAGAGTGTTTACAATATTTTGTATTATACTGGAGGGCTTTATCACATAAACCTTTTCTTTTGGGACATAAAGACATGGGAGATTTACTCTCTTGCTTTGCAGTCGTGCATGTATTAATCATACTATGGTAGGTCGGAGTACATGTAAATTGTGATACGACGTGAGGAGGAACATGGAAGCGTAAATTCAAGTTATAAAATCAGCGCGGGACGTGACAATGTCATAGCAGGAATGAGGTCTTGGCAGCGTTGAAAAACAATGTCGGGGGGCATTTGATAGGTTATAGATTATAAATGACACACGAGCTAGATGAATCCAAGAAATGAGAATTTGAACACATAAAAACCCAAGAAAGCTCTAGCATTAATGACAAAGATGAAGATGAATATCTTGAACACTTGTACGGTTTGTTTGGGATATAATAGTTTTTCTTTGTTGAAATGTCGCAAGTATGGGAGCCGTGATGGGTAACGGGTTACGCGTGCTGGAGAACGACCCGAACAAAATTATCTAGCAATTGTCGTTTGCCTTCGTCACTGAGAGCAGGCGCCGTCATCAGGAGTCGTTCGACCCGGGAGACAATGCCAGTAGGCCCATCAAATGGTATATCATGGGTATCAAACAGATGAACATCTAGGAGTGACCGATATCAGTTATAGGCACCAACGTGTACCTTGGAAATAGGACGACGCGAACGCGTGTCCGCAAAGATAGATAGACGGGGGAAAACGTACATCGCTTGAATGCTTTATAACCAGCATCATCAAGGGCGTTTTTGAACACCTCTGCAACATGATTTCCAAGGATTGACCGTTCCTCTTCAATTGTGGAATGGCCATTGGTGGAGTTTGATATGGACCTCCCACCAGAAGTACCGAAAGAACGTCCACCCAACGAGGAGGATCCACTCAAAGAGCGGCCTAAGAACCCTGACGAAGGCATCACAGCGTTCTCTCTCATACTCGACGGCGCCCATGCAAGCCCCAGGCCGAGGTCTAGTGAGCGACCTTTGGTACCAGACCTATGTCCCACGCTGGCATTTGGCACGGGTACAGGCGCACGGTCACCACGATGAGCACTCTGAGAACGTCTCTCCTTCTCCCTGCTCTTCCGCCTCTCTTTTTCTTTCTCCTTTTCTTTTTCCACCTCTGCCTTCGATCGAGACTTGCCTTTAGACTTATCTCCTGCCCACGACACAGTGAGTGTTTTGTCATGCCCAGCGCCGACGCTCTCTGTACTCCGCCCAGGCGACGGCACCGCTGGCTCAAATGCAAACGGACCATGCGATAAGCCAAGTGAGGCCATTTTTCCTTTCCCTCCATTACCAAGTAGAGTTCCGCGCTTCCTGCCCCAACTCGATGATTTTACTGTTGATGTTGAAGTCGCACGTGTCTCATCTGGTGACAGAGTTCTTGGTGATGGCTGCGTGTTTTCGTGCAGAATCCCCAGATCCCTCTCTGCCATTCTCTCTTTTGCGGCTCTGGACTCAGCTTTCCGTCTCCTTAGCTCCTCCTCTCGAATTCGGTTCACCATTTCGTCCCTCTCCTTTGCTCTCTTCACCGACGCATCTCTTTGCAATGTACCCACCCCTGCTAATCCAGGTCCCATTGCACTGTCCCTAATGATAGCTGTCCCATCGTGTCCTCGGCCCCAGCCACTGAGGCTTGTTCCAGTACTCGTTCCAGTTCCTGTGGTACCTCCACTCCCAGAACGCTGAATCGCGCCAGTACTCCATCCCGGCCGCTCAAAATCAAAACTTCCGTGTTTGGTCGAACGTTGTGAGCGCCCAGGAGCTTGCATCTTCATCCTTACGTGCCCGTTCATACTCCCGACACTGTCGCCCACTTCGACACTCGGTCCAGACTCTGCAGAGCTTTTTCGCGACGAGTGTCCAACGGACGAAGGAACAGCCATTTGAGGTGCTGTTCCGGGCCGGCGCGGGTTTTTTGCTTGCGCTGTTGCAGTGCGGGACGGACTCATCATACGTTTGGGCACTGGCGTTGGAGATGGGGCATCCAATGAAGGTGTTGCTGGTGAGGTTGCGCTATTTCGACGACGATGCGAGGATCCTGAAGGCTTTCTGATAGGGCCGGAGACCGCGTCCGTTGAAGGAGGGGGTGTTCTGTGTCCCGTGAAGAATCGTTGCAGCCGAGATGATCCAGATGAGTTTGTAGTGCTACTAGTGCTGGTTTCATGATTCGGCCTGAGTTGAGGATCGGGACTTGGGCTTGCTGGACGGGAGTACGGGCGTATGGGATAAGATTTGAGAGCTTTCGGAGTTGGATCGTTGTCGTTTTCGTCATTTTCATATCTCGGGAGAGGTGGTAATGCATCTGAAGAAGACCGCCGGCTACTTGGCCTGGAAGAGTTAAAGGAAGATTTTTTTGGACTTGAAAGGGGTATGCCGAAGAGGGTATGTAGCTTTTTACGCGTGGTAGAAGGCTTCGGAGTGGTTGGTCTAGAGGAAGGGCTGGAAGAATCTGCGTGGTTTGAAGCTATGGGGATGGGTAAGCCGGATGGTGGACGCTTCTTTGGTCGTGGAGTACCGGGTGTGATGGTGGTATTGGTGGCTGTGGTTGTGGAAGACAAAGGACGCGATTGGATACGTGTTGCGGGTTTTGATGGGGTGGACTGACCCATGCTGTCTATTCGCACACGACTGCTCGGGAGGTCTGGTATAGGTTCGTTGGGGTCGATAGGAGGGGGAGTGTCGCGGCCGTTTCTTGAACGGGAACGGGAACGGGAACGAGAGCGAGTGAGTGATCTAGTGATAAATTGGTAAAGCTATGATATAGAGAAGATTGATTAGATATTGAGGAACGGAACAGTTTGAGTTTGGATGGCTTGCTTTATTCTCTGATTTGGGTTTCCTGCTGGGTCTATCGTCGTCTTTAACCATGTCCCCGGCATAAGTAGCTTGATTCTACAGGAAAGGAACAAGAATAAGCGATACTGCGCCCCCAAAGATGCATGAAAAGACCAACGTGGTATCGTTGAGTCACTGAAGTGGGCTGACGGCGAGAGCTAGTACTGTGAGAACGAATCAAAGCAGATATCTACAAGTTGACGCACAACAGACACGTGTTAGGCACGGGTACAGAGTGGGCTGGGGATCATCTGCTCACATCTTTTGGGAGAATGTTCAATACACTGAGACTACGCCGGGCCCGGGTTCGATTTGCGGAGAGGCTTTGGGTGTTGGAAGCTGACGAGCCTGATATGGCTGAAGACGAACGGCTGGAAGCTGAGCTGAATATGCCTGCTGAATGTGCAGAGGAGATGCTGCTAGAGTAGGCATGGGTAGACTCGCTTGTACTAGAACATGGCTCTATCGAGAGCATTTGTAAATTAGTAGAAGTCGACTGCAAAAAATAATGGTTCCTTGGCTTGCTCGTTAGGGTTAGGGCTTATAATCGTCATTCTCGCTCACTCTCCGTATTATAACCCCAAGTCATATCATGGCTTACTCACATGTCTGCTCGACTCTTCCATCTCTCCAGGCCATCGACGCTTAGGCACGTATCATACAACCTCATAAGATCTCGTCTAGCTTTGTTCTCTAGCTATTCACCCACTTTCCCTTGTGTCGACGCCCATGCTGCCCGGGAGATCAAGCTAAGAGAGAGCTCTCAAACGCCTTCATCTGGGTCGTCAGACTCTGGTCCAGAACCCCCATATGCTCGTCCAAATCCAACTTCATACAATGTTTATCGCCACTCTCACCCACTAAAATTAACTTACTCGTCGATACCTCTGCCATCATTCGATCTTGCCTACGAAACTTGGGGTACTCTCTCTCCTGCTCGTGACAACGCTATCTTGCTACACACCGGACTTTCCGCCTCTTCTCATGCTGCATCCACCGATGCCAACCCTTCTGAAGGCTGGTGGCAGAAATTTATCGGACCAGGGAAGGCACTGGATACTAACCAGTTCTTTATAATCTGTACCAATGTTATTGGCGGCTGTTATGGCTCAACTGGACCCTCATCTATGGATCCTAATACAGGTCAACCTTATGCTACTACCTTTCCCATCCTCTCTATTTTTGACATGGTTCGCGCACAATACTGCCTCCTCGACCACCTCAAAATCAACAAACTTTCCGCTAGTGTTGGCTGTTCCATGGGTGCAATGCAGAGTCTTGCAGCAGCCTGGCTTCACCCAAATCGCGTAGGCAAACTTGTAAGCATCAGTGGGACTGCACGCAGCAGCCCCTCAGCCGTAGCCATGCGCTACGCCCAAAGAAGTGGTTCGTTCTCGTAATCCATCGATCTATCATATCCTGGGGCTGACTTTTCTGGTCATCAGTTCTTATGGCGGACCCTAATTGGAACAACGGATTTTATTACGACAAATTACCACCTCATGCCGGTATGAAGCTTGCCAGACGTACGATCCATTGTTTACTCCGTATAGCATTTTGATCCTGAATCTTCATCAAGAAATTGCTACGGTCACGTATAGATCTGGCCCCGAATGGGATCAACGATTTGGTCGCAAGCTACGGCCTCGTCCGCCAGAGGAAGATGCTTCGTCCACTCGAATACCTGCCCTTTGTCCTGACTTTCTTATAGAAACATACCTTGATCATCAGGTATGCCTAATGACTCCGTACGCCATGTCTAATTATACTGAGTATTTTCACGACAGGGAGAACAATTTTGTCTCAAATATGACGCCAACTCTCTTATTTATATTTCCAAAGCTATGGATTTGTTTGATATGACACTTTCTAGTCTGCGAGAGCTCCATCTCTCCCCTACCGAAACACCCGCCTTACACGAACCTCTCAGTGGAAATCGTGTCTCTAAATCTCACCCGCCCCCACTGAATCCTCCGCCCCACCTATCTGATCTCGCTCAAGGTCTCCAACCACTTTCACACATACCAAGTCTTGTCCTCGGAGTGCAGAGCGATATTTTATTTACTGTAGAGCAACAAAGAGAGGTCGCGGACGCCCTGCGGATGGGAGGCAACGACAATGTTAGCTATTACGAGCTCGGAGGCGTCTGGGGCCACGATACATTCCTGTGTGTCTTGATCTATCTTATATCTGAGCATATGACTGACGGCATGCTTGCAGGATTGACGTCCTTAATGTTGGCGGTGCGATTCGGGGTTTCTTGTCGTAACATTGTCCATTAGTTACTTGAGCTCAAGATATGTGTTTTATGCTGGACGGTCACATTATCTATCGCTTCCAAAAAATGAAGAACCGAGGAAAGGAGTTTCTGATTCGACACTAGCGCAGAGGTTTCGGCCACCTGAACTCTACATTAGCTCATTGCCCAAGGTAGGGTGACTGGGGTTTGTCGACTCGTCTCTCTTCATAGAAATGAGAATACAAAGAGACCCATCTGATGGATCTGCTCTCAGGAATATTGATTACTAGTAAACATCAAGGCGTATTCAAAATGCAAAACAAAAGGGATGGAGGGTATGTAAGGCGTTAAAGTGGGTTGAGACCTCAGCGCGCGCTGCCGTTAGTCATGTGGGCTCCTGGGGGCAACGCAGGTGGCGGGTACGGCGGTGCCATAGTCATCTCTGTTGGGGAAGGCACGGTCGACATGAGCAGCTCAGCCTGTGGCCTTTTTTGAATGTCGTCTTAGCTAGATTTCTTGAAACGCAATGTCATAAGAAACATACCCAAACGAGTGGCCAAGTAGTTGATCAAGCGCGGCCTCCTTCTCATCTTCTTCTTTCTGTAACTCAGCTTCAGTCACCCGCAGCTCTTCAAGAAGTGACTCATGCTGTTCGAGCGCATAGCGATGCTTTGCCTTCATCAAGAGATACATAACCATTGAGAGGGAACGACCCAACACCATATTAGTTTCAGGAACATAATGTGGGAGAAGGTGGGCTGGAAGCGTGTCTGACGCCGACGAATTGTATCCCTCATCGTCCTCTGGACGATTATGATCTGGCGAACCTGCACGTGGTCGAAACGGAGGATCGTGTGGGCTGAGCGATCGATGGCGCCCGTTAGTGTTCTGGTGCTGCGAACGTCCAAATCGTGAATCGCTTATAGAGTCTGGATATGGGCTTGGACCAACTTTGAAGGTGTTGAAGGCACCGGTGTTATTGGTTGGGGTTGCAGCTTGCGCTTGCGAGGCATTTGCGTTAGCCGAGCTCTGATCTTCAGCTCCCCGCTTGCGCTTTCTATTGCCACCCCTCCCAGGCGCAGGGGGGGAAATATTGTGCCGGAGACGTAGGTGTTTAGCCAGAGCATCTGAGCGAGTGAAATCCTTGTCGCATTCTATTTCCATAAGGAACTGAAGGACGAACAAAGAAGCTGAAAGAGAACCTCAAGCGTACCTGGAAGGGTGCACGTGAACGGCTTTTCTCCCGTATGCGATCGTATGTGCGAAATTAAAGCAAATCGTGATGTTTGCGCAAGGCCACGTCGTTGACATGTTGACCATTCGCAAGAATAATGTGATTTGTGGACACCGATGTGATCTTTGGAATATTAAATCAAATTCGACGGAAACAACGAACCGCGAAAAAATGTTTGCAGTATGGATACCCACCATGTATATGTTGAATTAATGTTGGTTGGTGAGTAAAAACAAGTCCACAGCCGTCCCAAAGACAAGTGACGCTGTCTTCTGGCTCCTCTGCGTCTATACTGATGATGTCCGGTTGGCGCTGGTCTGATGGTGATCCAGGCCGAGAAGCAGAGGGACCCAAAGGATTCAGCTGCTCGCTTGGAAGGGACTTGCCATCACCAGCTGAAGAGTCAGAGAAAGAAGGCGAAGGGGACCGCGACCAAGGGGAGGGGCTACGAGCCATTGATACTTTTTTTTTTGGAACTAATCTCTTATCCCAAGAAAGAGATAGCTTCAGAGGAGGGAACGAGATAGGTACAGGCGGGTTTACAAGAAGGGACTGGAATACAAATATACTTATGACAGACTCCCATCGGAGCAAACCCAATTATTATTGAATTCCGAGGCGTTGTTTGCTCATGTTGTCTTTCAATAGCTTCAGCAATTTCAATTACAGACTCCGTGACTATTTCCCCGCAGCTACATACTTACCTTAATCATTGTACATCTATGAACCGTATCTTTGGAACATCGGCAAGCAAGAAACCAAAAGCCTCACTCCAGGATGCCATTGCGTCTGTTAGTCTGCTCAAGGACTGCTTCAAATACGATAAATGACCTCATTGCAGACGGATGCGCGTACGGCCTCAATAGAGGTCAAAATTCGTAAATTGGACGCTGAGCTCGCACGGTACAAGGAACAGATGAGCAAACTTCGTAACGGCCCAGGCAAGGTATAGCTCTTTACTGTTACTATTTATATCACCCTCACCCTTCCCCATAGAATGCGGTTCAACAACGCGCCATGAGAACGTTAAAGCAAAAACGTATGTACGAAGCGCAAATAGCCCAGCTTACACAGCAAGCCTTTAACATGGAGTCTGCTGCTCTAACAACTGATAACCTCCGAAACACCATGGCCACCGTTGACGCAATGCAGCAAGCCAACAAAGAAATGCGGAAACAGTACGGAAAAATAGATATCGACAAGATAGAGGTGAGTCTATCCTTCCGACATATCTTTGAGCCTTTTTAAAACCATTGTAGAATATGCATTACGACATGGAAGACTTGCTAGAGCAGGCTAATGAGATTCAGGAGACATTGGGTCGTTCTTATGCTGTGCCAGACGAAATTGACGAGGCTGATCTCGAGGCTGGTAAGCCACATGCAGTGTTTTTCGTTGAATCTTCGCTAAAATACATACAGAACTCGACGCACTCGCACTGGAAGAAGAAGAGGAAGGCACCTCGTATCTTGCAGATCTGAATAAAGTACCAGACTTTATTGATGAAGCCCCATCAGAGGTTCTAGAGGTCTGCATCCATCCTACCTTTAAGAACATCATGCCAATGATATCAACTACCTGAAACAGTCACCAGCACCGAAGGAAGCCATAAAGACGTCCGTTTAAGGACACGAACAGGACAGATACATTATTTCCCGGGGGACAATGTGTATGTAGCATCTCGTAACGATTTGTAAAATTAGAATATACCACCCTTTACAGACATTGCTTTAATTCATAGCTGCGCTGTACAGCAAAGTCAGAGAATCATCATTTTTTCATGTTTTCTCTGGGTTCACGACCGAATCCAAGACATCGGCTTGCCATGTGCAACCCATCATAGGGTACGCAAGATTCACGAGCTTCCCTTCCATTTCCTCTCCCGATCCCTCTCTCCAAACCTACCCAACATTAATCTTCAAGCGACTAGTCTCGTTCACGACAACATGGTGGACTACGGTTACCTCAGTGATGATATCATTCAACACAGCTCGGGACGCTCGCGAATATTGGATGTACAAACCCCCGTATAACAGTCTTTGGCAAGTATCTTGCAGTGACCGACTTTTTGATAGTAAAATATCAACGAATGGTCATCCTGCACAACGATCCTTGTATCAAACATGCTAGTTTTTCTGGGATAAAGAATCCAAGCTCTACCCTTATATGTCGACTTCATCAATTACTGCGTTGGGCATCGTAGCATATCTAATAGCCAAGTTTAGCTCCAGCAACTTGACCCACAGATCGTCCGGTTCGACTACTTGACCTGAAGCTGGAATCAAACTATCATCAGAGGACTGACAGTTACCTTCCCGATGATTGGGCCGAGAACAGCATGTGTATGCAGCCCCTGGAGGCCTCAGCATTTATCAGACGCCACTTGGAGACCAAAGCCATCACGATGATGCACGCAGTTTCCGACATCTGGGAAACTCCAGGACCATAGCAGGTACCAGTTTATCTGGTCGCCATTTCGAATCTAGAAGAGGACGAGATTTGACACGTAACTTTCCTCGGGCGGCTTACAATAGATATTCAGCTGCTAGCATAAAAACGATCTGCGCGGGTTGCTTTCCGAATGCTTGACTGCAGGTATCATGACGATGACGACGACTTGCCCGACGGCTCCCAGAGGAATGCGTTCAACATGACGTGATAAGCTAACTTGCGTAGGCGAAATTCTGACGAGTTCGAGCAAGAGCCGCGGAGTACACAGTTTCTGTGATTTACACGTCGCCAAAGTACAATTGTTCAGTCTACAGGGTCTTTATTTGCGGACGATTGAGCCGCAGGCTAGACTTCAGCGCTCGTGATATCCCAGTGGAACTACCCGACTTTCAGACCTGGCGCTTGTTACGCGTAATCTAGCTATGTAGCCCAAATACATAGCCCGAATATGAATAGTAGACACGTCGGTGATAAGATGGATCGCAAGATGCGTCAACAAGAGCCCACAACGCGTCAGGCACGTGACCTTTGCTGTCCAAACGGTTCCATATCTCTGACAATCTCCTTGTTCTTTCATCTCCACCATCCCCCTCCCCCTTTTCTGCACAGACAAGTAGTCAAGTAGTACTTCTAGTACTCAACAGGAGATCTTGCAATGCCTCCTCGACGTTCAACAAGGGCAGCTTCAGCTACACTTGCCTCAAAGACAGAGTCAAAACCTCTAGAAAAAGTGGCTTCCAATCGGCCAAGAAGCCAACCACCCAAAAAACGCGCTGTATCACCACAACGTGCTGCCTCACCACCTCCTAAGCGGTCCCGAGCTACCAATGCCCAAAAGCCCGAGAATGACCCTCCGGCACAGGTGCCACCCCGAAAGACATCAAAGGCGCCTATTTCGAGAAAAGCAGCAAACACAACGAAACCGGCGCTTAACAAGCTTGCCGCTATTCCAGAGGCATCCATGCAAAACCCTTTTCTCAACCCGCTTCCGGTCCCACCTGAGACACAGCGTCCTGGTTTACAGCTTTTCGCATGGGGAGCTGGGAATTTTGGACAGTTTGGCATGGGACCCGACGTTCTAGGGGAACTTGACAAACCGAAAAGGAATATGTGGGTTGAGCAACACATGTCCGAGGGGACGTTTGGAGAAGCTGGGGCTGGCCTAGAGTCAATCGCAGCTGGTGGGCTCCATACCCTTTTCATCGATGAAAAGGGAACCGTGCGTGCTCCATTGCGAGTCTATTTTTTTTTATCTCATTAATACACAGGTGTGGTCATGCGGAGTCAACGACGATGCAGCCTTAGGACGGGCTACACAAAATATCCCTGATCCAAATAACCCTGGATCTTTCCTAGATGTGGATGAACTTACGAGCATTCCTCACCCTTTGACTTCACTGGTTGACGAGAACTTCCGCGCAGTGCAAGTCGCAAGCGGTGACAGTATCTGCGCAGCGCTCAGTACAAATGGAGATTTGCGGGTATGGGGCTCTTTCCGGGTCAGTCTGAAGAGTTATCCTTCCATAATGTTCAAATACTAACACTTTCACAGGTCAATGAGGGGTCGCTCGGATTTTCAAGTGGGCTCAAGCATCAGTTCAATCCAGTCCCAATTCTAGAACTCCCACATAAAGCAGGAGATGTAGAGAAAGCTTCTGCTATAACTTCTGGGTCAAATCACCTCCTCGTACTTACAACTCATGGCAACATTCTCGCGTGGGGGGCAGGGGAGCAGGGTCAGCTTGGGCGAAAAGTACTCGAACGCCGGAAAATCCATGGCACGGTTCCGGAAAAGATTACCCTCGGTAAACGCGCCCGTAAAGCCGTGAAGATAGGCGCAGGCTCGTTTCATTCCTTCGCTGTCGACGAAAATGGGGACGTATGGGGTTGGGGACTTAACAGCATGGGTCAAACTGGGACCGGCTACACCTCAAAGGATGATGAGGTCGTGCAATTACCACAAAAAGTGAAACGGCTTAGTAGAGAGGAACTTGGCGATGACGTGGTGGTGCAAATCGTTGGTGGAAACCACCACACTTTGTTCCTTACAGCTCACGGCAAAGTTTACGCATGTGGGCGTTCCAATGCTGGCCAACTTGGCCTAGCAGATGATGACGAAGGTTTGAAGGACCGATTTGACGCCGAGTTTATCACGGAGCCCGTTGAGATTACATTCCCTGACCCAGATGATCCTATTGTGCAAATCTCCTCTGGCCCTCATAACAATATGGCCGTTACTGAAGGGGGTGCACTCTATTGTTGGGGTCAAGGCACTCAAGGCGAGTTGGGCGTTCCCGATATTGAAGTGAAGACTCCGAGGATCATCGTACGCAAGGAGGGCGGCTCATGGGCCGCAGTATCTGCCTCGTGTGGCGGACAACACACACTAGGTCTATTCCGGAAGAGGGTATAGTGACTGATATCTGCCACGATCTGTAGACAACACCAAAAAAACGTACAGCACAATTCACGTACATATATAGTTTTCATACATACGTACTCTACTCCTACACGTTGTTATCCTAATTATTACGAGTTGTTAATCACATCAATCACATCTGCCATAGACTATGAACTTCCTCTAAGTAGATGGGAGCCTCGGAGTGATATCTTCTTGAGCACCGACACCATGATTCAAAGAAGTATAATACCAAAGGCCACACTCGAAGGTATGCTATATGGATAAGGTATGTGAGTAGCGTTCACGACTCCCGAAGGTCAGCTTGCAGCCGTCGACCAATGTCCGTCGGGAACTGGACGTATTGAATAGGAGGCTCTGACAAGTAACATCACAGGAAGCTAAAGACATATAAAAGTGGTTCTTATAAAAGTGGTTCCGAACAGTTATCACAAGTTCGAGCTATTTGGAGTACATCATATTTCGCCATAATCGCTTGGATAACGTTCAATTCGTAGTGCTAGGAGAACGAAGACGGCGGAAGATACTCATGAGGGTTTTGCCACCCTCTGGGCCCCATCTATGAAAGTGATATTAGAATGTGGTACGATAAAAATATTGTTTATTCTTACTCTCCGTTTGCTACCTCTTGGCAGCATCTCTCGAATTCCTCAGATATTGACACCTCGTCCCATTTTTCAATAACATAATCCTCAAGAAATAATTACTCATCAGCAATTGCACACGATACTCGTAGCTAACCCACCTCTACAAGAGTGTGCAATTCCTCCCAGATTGAAGAAGCAAGCAGAAGGGTAAAACTCGATTGAGGAGTGATCGTGGACAACATATGCTCCAAAGCCAGTGCAGCGAGACCTGGCATCGCATACCGATGGGCGACTTGATATATGGATAATGCAGAAGCAGGCTTGGGCGGAGGGGTAGGGTGGGGGTGAGGGTCTGGTGTCGAGACGGGCGCTAGAGGGTGTTGCCTTGATGCACGAGGTGAGATTGGATAGCTGGGACGAGCAGGAGAAGCAAAATTGGTAGTCGTCAAAGGTACTGGAATAGGTTTGGTGTTGGAGTTTGCGTTTGCCGTTGTGCTGGAGTTCGAAGCTGAAGCAGTTCGCCGAGAAGAGGTCGAACTAGTTGAAATGGACGACGGTGTCGACGAAGTAGCCTTGGAGGAAGAAGAAGTGGCGCGAGTGCTGGACGGGCTCCTAGACGCCTGGGCTGCACTAGTTGTCGTAACAGGTTGGAGAAGCTCTGACTTGCCCAAAGTTCCTCTGGGTTTAGCAACAGACTGGAGGCTCTCCCCACTTGCTACGCTCCTCGTGTCACTCGTGACACCGTCATCCTTATGATAAGTTTTCCAATCCCACTCTCCTCCTCGCGAATGTAACCATTTAGCACTCCAACCCACGCCATTGCTATCGATAGCCATCCTAGGATCATCCCGTTCCCGAAAGAGAAGCCAGTTTGCATAACAGAATTTGAGCAGCCAATATATAGTCTCGAAGTCGGCCTCTTCCACGACAACGGTATAGATCTTCCTTTCGCTGGTGGTCGATGAATGGTTCTCAGCGAAAGGCGATGCAAGCATTGTGGCAAAATACTCTGATCGGTGGGTCAGAATATCTGAATGAGCATAGATTATCCGTTTACGCGCAGTCGTACGCGACGAGAATGCTAAGTGTGAGGAGGTAGATGAGGAGGAGCGTCGACTACTTGGCGTTGTCACTTCAGATGGAAGTAGAGTTGGAGACAACTGGGTTTCTGCAGTCAGTCTCTCGAGACATACAAATCGAACATCCCCAGTATCTGTATGACCAAAACTAATCAAAAGAGAAGAGTGAAGGTATCTTAGCACGTACTGGCATTGTCAAGGGAAGCTTCTAATCCTTCTAAGAGATCACGTGGAATGGGGTAAAGGGAAGGTTGCTGTGGGTAGGACAGACTAGCTGGGCAGTGAATTTGGACACAGATTACGAAACAGTCAGTCTCTTGTATCCTTGAGTTTTCTAGCAAAGCAGAAAGGGGTGGCAAGGGACATTCTATGAGGAGGTAATGAGTTGTAGGGAGTGGTTGTGACAAGTGATACTATATAAACATACCCCAGACTTCATGCTCCTGCCGATAGACCCATTCTGTCTGCCAGAAATCCCAAACCCACTCCGCTGGTACACCACGTTCGCCCACACGATCAGGTTGGCATTTGATAGCTGTCATCATAGATGCAGACAATTCGTAGTCGGCGTGGGCTAGATCCACCATCAAGGATGTGATGTACAGAGACAAGGTTGGTTTACTGCAGGTTTCTGAAGGTCCCTCGGAGTGAGGAGTGAAAGCTGGGACTGCATCAACGCTAATATCTGTAAATATTGGCGAAGGACACACCAATTTCAAGTTTGAATTTATTGTCACCCAGTATGGGAGACTGCTTAAGTATCTCAAAGTCTGGGCTCTCGGTATTGGCTGCATCAACACCTTCGACAAAATCCCTAAGTTTATGAACATCGCGGACAACCCATTCAAAACCCTGATAATGTTGAATTTCATGGATGGCAGACGAATGTACAACAGAACATACAAGAAATGACCATTGGCTTGTATTGTCCTCCTGGTTGTTGCCCAGACTTATACCTCCCATGTTAAAACTAGAGTTGGCAGCAGACCTAGAACTAGTGTTGGGTTGCCATGTCAGAGAGCTGGAGCTGGAGTGTGTGCGGGCTGAGTTCAATATTGAAGGCCTGTGTTCCATGGAAGTTGTCGAACTCGAGTGAGAACGCAAAGATGATACCTGCCACGGCCAAGCGGGTCGTGAGATAGCAGGCGTACGGCTTGGTGAAGAGGAGCTTGGTAAGTGAAAATGGAGGGGATCCGACATCGATGTTTGAAAGACGCCGCCACGATCCTTCTAGCCTAGTTGGCTAAGTCAAACAAAGCCTTACATGTTACACATTGGGTACAGGTTGTCATGGCTAAATGAACATATACGGCACTTGTGGTGTGTAGGCTTGGAAAAGATAATTACGACAAGGTTCTCACGAACGGCTCGCTAATAAATACAATAACAGTAGCACATCTGCAGAGCCTTTCCTTCAATAAGTTTCCCAGTGTATGTCAGGTAAGACTTCTCTCATCACTGTGGGACGAGGCCTGGGTAAGAATATATATATATACGAGACAAGAAAGACCAGCTTACGTTTCCAGTGGTGGAGGCTTTGTTCATCCTGGAATTTCCCAAGGGGATTGTGGGCATCTGTTAGAAGATATTTACTGTTCTCCTCTTCATTCGAAAGGTCTCTGATAAGATCGAGGTTTACTTCTCGTGTAGGAAGGGAGTTTAAAACATGTCGACGTAAAGGAGATCCAAGCCAATCTGACTTTGAGGAGCGTCGGAATGTAAGTGGCTGTCTGGACAAAGTACAAAAAATCACCTAAGATTGCGATGCCTCGTCAGCACGTAAATTCTTCCTGCCACAAGTTAAGATAGTTACCATATTGATAAATTCAGTGCCGTACTGTGTCTCGGTCATTCGGTCCAGCAGGTCATGGAATGCGCGGCATTGGCCAAAGCCATTTTCGAGCGTTTGCAAAACCATCCTAGTCGAATCACTTCTAAGGATGCCTGCAAAGTTCTGTATTTCGGTTGGCTTAGGATCATCTGGAGAACGTCCCGAAAGTTCTGCTTACTACTACGAGAATACCATCGGGATGCATGACTGCCTTGAGATCTCCCCAGAACTCGACAGTGAAGATATGTTCTGGTACGCCGCCACCAGAAAAACAATCGTGCACGACGACATCATACAGGGGTCCCTCATCTCCGGCCTGAATGCCACTTCGTTTTCGAGCAGCCCAAGCTCTAGCATCTTCTAGGAAGACTTTTCCATGTCCCGGATCAGGCAAGCCGAAAAAGGTTCTGGCAGCTTCGTATACTGCGGGGTCGATTTCGACTATTGTAGTGGACATGTTGTGGCGCATAAACGCTGTTGCAGAAATTCCAGTTCCCAGTCCACTTCACTTCGACCTTTAACGATAGGAGAGAATACCTTAAACGGAGACGTACATTATCAGGGCATTCTCCAAAAGCCCTGCTTTAGCTCTTTCTGTACTGTCAACGAGGCGAGCCGCTTCTTGGAGTACGAAGGTGCTATAGATAGAGTCACCAAGACTAGTCCCAAAGGAATCAAGGACGGGAGTCTCATCATCTAACACGTTCACTTTTAAGCCCGTCCACACGCCTCCCAAGATCGAGTGTGATGCACGTAGATAACGCACTGAGTGCATTAATTGGTCCGGACGACCGTCATAGTCAGGAAGAGGTAGAGCTTCTCCTACAATAATAAGTCCAGTCTCAGATTGCACAGAAGAATGGATCTGCAATGGAACCGTCGGGTGTGTGTATGTTTCCGGTAAGGGATGTGGAAGGATTGGAGAAACCAGATGGTGGTATGTAGAGCTCCAGAACGCAACAAAGCCAACGATCAGAATCGATTTGACGTGGTGATCAGCCAACGAGCTACGCTTTGGGCGTTTTGTGGGAGTTACTTGTATGGGGGATTTCAAAGTCCATACACACCACATAAAGCCGGCTAAGCCAAGATACTAGAGGTAAAAGATAAAAAAGATTCAAGAGGTTCTGGAGAATTACACACTACTTGACCGTCCGATACACTTCTCAGATGCGACGACTTCATCCACACCCGCTGGGACAACACATTGCTTGCAGCAAAAACTGCTCCCACAACTACGGCTCGCATAAGTGTTGACGAAGTTGTATTTTTCTTCTCTCGCGTCGATGTAAACTGGTTGCACGCCCAAAGAGTATCGGGTTATGAGAGTTACCGATAGATGACCCAAGAACTAACCTGCACGTTAACAATTGCCGTTGTCAGGAGATATACAAGTGGTGCCAAAACACATAAATGAGTAAAGGCAGGCCCTAAAACAGGGTCTCTCATTTTGGAAGTCCAGACTGCAACCCAGTAGGTTGCATTTGGTGCTAGGGTTAGCCCAATGCAAGCATACAGCCAAATCTGCGTTGCGGATAACTTGAACGGGTATCGCGACGTCAGGAGTGTTGTCAGCATCAAGACCTTATTCAGTAGGTAGGTCGTTGGGCCTGAGCCATACAATGGGATTAGTGTCCTTTGGTAGGCGAACAGGACGAGTGAGAGCGCGACAAAACTAAACGCTGCACCGCCCAATTCCAATAGTGGTGCCCCTAACTGCTTTGGAGATAGCATCTTGAGTACCTAGCCAGCTACCTTGAGCTAGGCTTGCGAACGCAAATGAAGATTGACAACGAAGCGTTGGCCAGCGCGTGGTTGAGTCTCTCGTACCAGACAACAACTAGCCGGCTTTTTTCCGACGACACGTTTTTTGGCAACTGCTTAATATTCTGGGAACCAAGTATGGATTTGGGTGTTGGAGAGGTATGTAGTTCAAGCCAAGTGTTGGTATTGCTACCAAGCATCACTATGAGCCGATACCTCAGCTCTAATATAACTGCACTCCACGGCGGACATACTGTATTCAGGTATACGTGGCATATTTTTCCGGTGCCAAGGTAATGCTAACACACTTATATGCAGTGACTCAATGTCCGTGCTCTAATCACCATGTAGCTAGACATTAACTGGCTCCGAGTGGAGACAAAACCGCCAATGGGTGCCACGTTAAACAACCTTCGTGCTTGTGTACGGTCTTTTCATTCGGAGTGATATGTGAGACCTGGCAGTGATACATTATTTGCACAAACATAAAGTAGTTGTAGTAATTTTTTTCCCTCCGTGTATCCACCTAGAATGTGATGAATACTGTGTTGAAGAAGAGGGCCGCTCTGACTCACCGTGTCAACCCAACCCACATAAACCCGCTGTAACCCATAGAGTACAATATTACAAAAAAAAACACTGAAACAAATAATAGTCCCATTATACATTGTCCGTATCATTGTATCAGCAAACTTGCCCGACGTAAACGGGATGATCTGTTGAGATACTATGTCAGCACAGAAGAAAGGGAAGACGTTCCCTACTATCCTCACCAGTAGTAGTAGCAGGGTGTGAGAACCGTGGCATATAATAATGCTACGATTGCCCGTTGGAAACATTGTGACTTGAGGGAACTAAAGGACGGACGGCTTCGATTGACGCTCGCGAACTTGCAGGGGAGTCCGGAGGACTTCTAGCAAGGTCGTCATACTCGGTCTGTGTAGCCCGCGGCGCCGCGTGCTGAAGCTCTACATAAGATGGGGGGCGCGGTAGGTATGGAGGTGCAGGTTCTGGTATTGGAAAGGTTCTTGTTGGGGGTCTGCGACGTAATTCGTCTAGTTCCATTTGCAACCGATGCCGGCTAATAATTCCGGAGACTCGATCCTGATGAGGAGTCTTTTTGTAAGAATAACAACAGCGCAGCAGGCCCAAGAGAAGGGCCAGTGCGAGAATGCCGCAGAGGGCTTCAAAGAAAATGATTATTGGTGTTTGCCGGGTTCGATGATGGCGGTGTTCTGTCCGACCATTAGGGGCTCGGGTGGGTCGCGGAGTATATGAGTTGGTCCTAAAAGGTTCGTGAGTTGATAGAATTTGTCGGGTTGGCACGATTGTTCTGTTATGGAATATTGTCGGGTTATAAGTTGGCGTAGAAATGCTCAAAGGAGCGCGTGTATGTGAGGCGGAATGTGGCAAAGTCGAAGTTGGCAGAGATAAATGACTATCGCAGCAGCCGTGTATTAAGTCATATACCAGTTTAATTGGAAGAGCATTACGCACACGGGTATCAAAGAGGCTGATGATAGTACAATCCATAGGCGTAAGCTCGGACGCATGTTGGAAAAGAATCAGAAAAATAGTTCCATATCGCGCAGATATACTTGGAGGAGAGCGCTGCTTTTTGGAAGAAACGGTGGTATCAAGGCGGCGAGGGAACAAACTGCGGACAAGGCGCGATACAGATACAGCTTGGCGCAGAGTTAAGATCACCATTTAGGACGTTTTAGGGTCACGTGGACGGAATTATATAGGCCTTTTCCTAGCCCTCGTTAGATGCTCACAGATCATTGTTCTTGTCCTTCAAGTACAAGTATATGTGTTATTTATGCACGGTTCTCTTACCAGACCAGGCTTTTATGTGTCTCTGCTCAGAAAAAATTTACCTAGAAAGCCTTCGGGCTATGCCGACCGATATTGCTCTCACACCTTGCTTCTACGTTCTTCCCAAGTATCTTAGCTGTCAGGCCATGACATGATCACACCATGTATATACGCTTCTTCATTAACCAAACGCAAGATTTGAGAGAAGAAGAAGTAGGTCACTTATGATGTAGATGGCTATTCAATACTACAGAGACCTAGCCAAGCTACTTACACAAGAGCGAATGTTCCAAGTATTAGATAAAAGTCCTGCAACGCCTGCCAATGAAAGTCGAGCTGGTGACAAAACTAAGTATCCTGCAAGCACCAATGCTGACGGGCCAGTGAGTCTTATAAATCCTTAGGGACTTTGATGACACACTGGTGAAACAAGAATTTACAGCTTGACAGCATGAGAGACCTTGTAAGCTAGGGAGTGTCTGGTTAGTGTTTGATGCCATGGGCCAAGGAGTTGGAACAACCACTCAATGTAATTGGCAAGAATGATACTGAACACCGACAATAGAACTTGGAACTGTCATACGTTGTCAACATGGTGCCTTGGTGAGTTTTGGGCATTAGAAGTTGTGGCTTGAATCGCCGTATATGGCAATATCATTGTTGATATAAAACATCCCCTGTTAAATTCACCCGAGGTTACTTATCAGCAGATGATGACGGGTGCCTCAGTAAGCTGCGAGTAACAAGTCATGGTCACGGTAAAGCTAAGCCGCAAGCAGACTAGTTTCGACGGCGGTAAATTTATTAAAAGGAACTGAAAAGGGCCGAAACGGCTAACATTAGGATATCATGTAACGTGATGACTAATGAAATAATTCCCTAAATAAACACATGGCTTGCTTAAAACCCACACCTAGCACCGCCGTCCTTTTACCTGCCAGGCCCCGCAACCCCAAAAGCTTCCCTCTATCATGTCTTGTAGTGTTGCCCACAGTCACTTTAATGGTTCCGATGAGTCTGACGCTACTCTACTCGATGTCTTAACCTCTTCTCCATTATTAAATTCAAAGACTACCTTTGCGCCTAGAGATGCGGTGCTTGACCCACTTCTCATTGCTGCTGCTGCTGCATCGGGTCCCCAAGTTACCAGAAATCACTACCATCATGACTTTTTCCCTGGCGTCATGCTTCCACAACACGAAAGTTCCTGGGACTGGACAAAGTTCACTGGACAGGACGCGTCTATCAAAACTCAGCATAGTCGGCTAACTTATGTGAGTCGACAAGCACCCAGGAGGCAGCACTTGCAGCAGATGGCTCCTCAGAATGGGAAGGAAAATGACCCACTCCAACGGGAGATGGACTCACCATTGAAACGTAAGTCACCTCATAATCACCCCAAGGTTATATTTTTATATTCGCCTCCGAACAGTATCCAATCTCACGCCTCACGCCCCTGCTCTTCAACCTGTCCTTGTCAAATGCATGGCTCGAACCCGAATACCCACTCCTCATGGTCCAGCTTTCCTTCACCTTTATCATAATAACCGCGATGCCAAAGAACATCTAGCCATTGTCATCGACTCGGCTCAATTTTCGGATAACATTGGGCCCATCGCAGCGCCTCACATACGTTCGCAGACTCTCGATGCCGTATGGGAAAACGAAACTGAAATGGATCGAATCACCCGTGGTGCCTACGTTGGTCGTCTGTCTGCTACATCTCAGAAAGCATCTGAGCCATCAGCCGCCACTTCTTCAAGTCATGCCAGCATCAACCCTGCAATTCCACCACCTCTTATACGTATTCATTCAGAGTGTTTTACTGGGGAGACCGTAGGAAGCATGCGTTGCGATTGCGGAGAGCAGCTAGACGAAGCTATTCGCCAAATTTCTCAGCCTATCTCCATCTCGTCACCGGCCCTCGATCAACCCGTCACGATCCCCGGTCGTGGTGCCGTAATTTACCTTCGACAGGAAGGCAGAGGCATCGGGCTTCTATCGAAAATCCGTGCTTATAACCTACAAGATCTCGGCCATGACACTGTAACCGCAAATCTCATGCTTGGGCATCAGGCAGACGAACGAGGCTATGAGATAGCATGTGCCATCTTGCGTGATCTAGGTCTAGGAGACGGGGAAAGCTCTGGTGGGAACGTTCGTGTACTTACAAATAACCCCGACAAGGTAGAAGCGTTACAGAAGGAAGGATTGAAGATTACAGAACGTGTGCCGATGATTCCGCGCAGCTGGCAAAAAAAGAATTCTGAACTCGATGCTCAGGCCACTCTTCATCAGCCCAACCTTCGCATCGTAGAAAACAGCAATGAAAAGGTGATGGGTGCGACGTTGATAGGAGGGAATGCGGTCTATGGGGATGATTTGGACAAGTACTTGCGAACGAAAATTACCAGAATGGGACACATCCTGCCCTTATGGATGGACGAATAGATGCGAAAGTACATTTCTTTTGGAAATATAAATAGAACGCAATTGGCCATCATCTAACTTAACTCATCTTCTACAGTGATGCTACGACTCATCATATATATACATATTAGCAAGAAGCCCGCACGTATATATAAATTAATCTCATATCCTCTGTAAATATATTTCTAGAGATTGGCGAGGTGCCAACTTCCAAGTGGCGGTGTCGTTTACATACTTGTCGCCTTGGAATTACATACTACATACTCTTCTGACGGGGTCTTCATGGCCTCTGAGTTATATCCTGCTTAATCTTTCAGTTCTCGCATTTTTGCTCTATTTTCTACCTTTTAAAGGACCTTGAAGTCAAGGAAAATAACTGTTGACTCCATGTTCGTTTCATCACAAAGGAGGTTGCCAAGCAATGCTTGCCGCCACTAAGCCCATCATGAATCAAGACTCGCTTGGCATGTCATACAACGACTCCTAGGTCACCGTACTGCTGTTGTTAGCGCTTACGACTTGTTTGTTCTCTTCTCCGCTAACCAACTCGTGCTGGCATCCGTCCCAACTATCTCGACGTTCTTTAAAAATCTCCTGCTGCTTTGAGACCATGACAGATCAGTATCCAGGGTCTAGACGATATCCGACGGAAAATACTGCTGCTAGACAGCGTCGATCCAAGTATATCGTACGTGTACTCCCTTTCCCGGCATTTTCTCAAGTTATGTATGTTAAGCACCGACACGCAGGTCATCGGAAGTGTTCTCGGTCTGATAGTCCTTATCGTGGTTGGCGTTGCTGTTGGTGTGACAGTATCTAACAACAATAAATCGTCAAATCCATCCCCTGGAAGCAAGTCTTCCGTAGATAAGAATTCACATACGGACGTATCCGGTGATCCCAGCAAGTTTACAAAAGATTCCAAGTTACACAAATCGTTTTATGGCATGGCATATACTCCGGAAGGTTCTTTGTTACCAGAATGTGGAAACTCTTTGGGTAGGTGAAGGTCATTGCATATTCTGTACTTCTTATAAATGTCCCAATAGAAAATGTCATCAAGGATATCCAAGTATGCTACCCCTTTTATAAAAAATACCAGCGTCTAACTCTCCATAGCTTCTATCACAGCTGACAACCCGTGTTCGTCTATACGGCGCCGACTGCAATCAAACCGCTCTTGTGGTAAGTCCTATGAGAGCCTTCTTCCTTTCAACTAAGAAGAATGATCAAAATTAAACCAGCTAGAAGCTATCAAGCGGACTAAAGTTGAAATGGAAGTCTTTGTTGGTAATTATGTTGTACCAACAGATAACATAGTCTACGAAAGGCAGCGAGACATCATTAAAGGGGCGATCCAAACGTACGGCGCGGACCATATTGGAGGGATAACAGTAGGGAACGAGTTCATGCTCAAGTGAGATTTGACATGCAGTACCCCAAATTGTTTGTTGATTGGTTTAATCCTGTAGCTACCTTACCGAACATCAGGCTACCGACCCTAACTCAGCAGTAGGCAAAGAAGGTAGATATATCCCGAAACTGCTACCAATGAGACGCTGAGACCGACACATCAGGGGCCACCATTCTCATCAATAATATTCAGGATACACGGAATATGCTTTCTAGTCTATCGCTGACAAAGGCCATACCCGTTGGCAACTCGGACGCTGGCAGTTTCTTCAATACCGAAGTTCTCAGTGCTATAGACTACGGCGTAGGCTTTCTTCGTTTTTGTCAATTGAGCCCCTTTGAATGTCTAGCGCACTAGCTTTCCAACGTACACGCGTGGTTTGCCAATACGACTGCTGAAGGTGCTTCTGACTGGGTGACAAAGTTTTTTGAAGAGACCAATGTCCGTCCAGCAGCTCTTTTGCCCAATAATGTAAGTAACTTTGATCTTTCAGCTCAATTCAATGGTCTCAACTACATGTTAGCCTAAAATGTACATTGCTGAGACTGGCTGGCCAACGGTATTCAACTGAATAGTTAACATCCTCCATACTCCTTTGCTAATAAACCCGCACTAATAGAAATCCTCCGACCTCGGAAACGCCAATAACGGCGCGGCAGATGCCTCAATCGCTGGACTTCAGATCTTTTTAGATACCTTTGTATGTCAGGCAAATGCTAAGGGTATACCCTACTTTTTCTTCGAGGTAAGACATTTTACTGGCATCCATACTTGCATCTTAGCTTACATGTTGTACTAGTTTTTCGACGAACAGTGGAAGGTAATGCGTCAGACAAAAGACCATCTTTGTCAATTTCTGATTTGCCTACCATGCAGGATCTTAAATTTGGTGGGGTTGAGGGATGGTGGGGTCTTTTCAACGCAGAGTAAGTCGAGCACCGTTTTGGTAACTCTCCCCATCAAGCTCATGTATATTATCTAGTCGGACCCTTAAAGATATCAAAATACCAGAGTGCCCCTCACCTTAGTGCTGAAGTTTTAAAGCTCACTGTATCCTTCGACGACCAGGGACTTCTTAATTCAGCTGTTAATATTAGTTATTAGTTATATCCAGACCTTAGCCACTCCTTAGCTCTATCGATGCTTGTACACAATTTACGGACGTAGAATTCATTCTAATTCTATTACATAACCCAGAGTGGAAGTCCACTGGACCAGCATCCTGTCGAGCTCACTCAGATCTTGTCCAGCTCTGACACCGGCACTCCTTACCCTGGCGTACTTGTATCATGTTCGACCCTCTTAACTCCACTGCTTCAATATTCGCAGACGGAACCGACGAAACACCTCCCTGGCCTACTACTCCTCATGCTCCAAATTCCCCAATTCCCAATCTTAAAAGAGCCTCCACGCCAATTCCTCAAACACCTGTCAAAGGGCCAACTCCAGGCTTATACGGAAAGGAGCCACAGATCTATGGCCAGCCTGAGGCGGGGCTAATCTCGCCACGAGACACAACCAGCTCGAATGGCACCAAGTACGAGAAATCAGACCCCTACCTGAGAGTAAGAATCACCGGATTGGATAGGAACAGAAGGGATATACTAGTTAAACTCGATGCGCAGGTGAGCCCAATCATACTTACAATCTACTTCTACACTTACCGGTCGGAAGACCAACCTATCCAATTTCACAGGGACTACGTACAGGAATGTTTCACGCTCCTACCTTGAGTTCCAGCAGTTCTACGAGGCCATCATTCATAGCAACCCTCAAACGATAGTTCCAGCACTACCCCTTGCCCAAACCTCTGCTCCAACAGATGACGAGGATGATCGTCTTGTCAAAATCATGCTACAAAGGTGGATAACTAGAGTTTGCGAAGATCCCATTCTTCTTTACGATGAAGACCTTCGCTCCTTCATTGAAAATGACTTTGGCTACCAGCCAACACCCCGTCCTCGACGGAAAACATCTTCGGGTTTCGGGCTTATGAGAAGAGGGGTGCCCGACGAGGACGAGGAACTTCAGCGAGCTCGGTTCGAACTCACAAAGTTAGAAGGCCAGTTCTTTGATACTGCAAAAGCGGTTGATAAACTTGCCCTTTCCCGAAAATGTGAGATATTTCATCCTTCACTTGGTCGTCTATCCAATACCCTTTTAAGCCCTCTCAGCCGCCTACACCGAGATGGGAAACAAGCTAGTAAACGTTGCTACAACTGAGGCTCATCCTCCACTAGGAAATGCGTTCAGAGCAATCGGAAGGGCATGGCACAGTCTGGCTGACTTGGGGCACGCACAAGCGATCAGTGAATGTGTTGTTGTTGGTGACTCATTAGGATACCAAGGGATGAATGCTCGTTCCGCCAAGGAAACGCTGCAAATGCGTACTGGTGTTCTTGAGGAATATCAAGCAGCCGTGAAGACGACGATCTCAAAACGCCGGCAGATTGAGCGATTGAAAGCTAGTTCTAATATACGACCTGATCGGGTAGATGACGCGTTGGAAGACATGGAAGAGGTTAGTTCCCATGATTCACAAGCGGTAAATCAATTTCATGTATATCCATTAGGCCAACAAATACGAACAAGTCCTTGCGAAGCGTGCAGAAGGAATTTCTCAGAACTTGCACAAAGCTCTTCAGACTCATAATCGTTATGCGAATGACGATATTACGACAGCATTGATTGAACATGCACGTTCGTCTATCATGTATGAAAGACAGCTGCTTCGAGAGTTGGAGGCCCTTCGAGTCGATGTTAGCAATGCTGCGAAGAAGGCGGTTCCCGTTCCAAATGGTACACCGCAGCCAAAAGTTATTCCTAAATTGGAGGACTACAATGAAAACCATGCAATTATCACAACTCCAGTCAATAGTTCCCACCGAACATCCAATCTAGCTAACCCACCCTACTCTGCCCAGTATTCAGGCGCCCCTCCACAACGTCCTCCCCTACAAAATTATCCCTCACAAGGTCCATTATTGCAAGGTCCCGCCCCTCAAGGACATCCGGCTCTTGCACAGTCGCAAAAGCAAGAACCTCTATCAGCCATACAAACACCCCCGTCGACACATGGTCCTTTGGCCCCTCCAACTAATCATCTACAATCCAGGCCAGGAATACCGCCACAAATCCTAGATGCGGGTTTTCCATCCCCTACTCCAAACCAAATCCCATCCCCTAGTCAACTAGTTCAAGAACCACCTTTAGGTGGTCGTTTTGTTGACGGATCAAAGTCTATGTTCATCAAACCCACCCAAACGCCAAATTCTCCTCCACTCCCGACATCCTCTTCAATATCTGATGTACGTTCGCAGGGAGGCAATCCTCTCAATAGTGATCCTCTCATCCGACCAGCTACGACTTCTCCCCTACATAACAACCATCCTCAAGTCGCAATAAACAACCAAAGCGACAGCTTCAACCCACTAGGACACGTCAAACCCCATCAGTTGTCAAGTTCTATGCGTGTCCAGCCAACGAGGCCAAGATTGGACGCCAGAGAAGCGGCAAGCAAACTTGCCAATATGTTTTAGCTGTATGGAAGGTGGTTTCCGGCACCTGTTACCTATGACTTATTAAAACCTTATGCACGCCCCTTGAAGGTTGCACGGTTGTCCCCGCGAAACAACTACGCATACCTATATAATACAGCTTAATTGGACTCATCTTTTACACTACGGCACGAGATTGGATGTTTCATGTCTGAATTGCGAATGGCACGGAATTTCTTTTGGTGTCGATTAAATGATACTTCTCCTGCCTTCCTCTCACAAACTCCCAAGTACCAGTACTTGCGACCCAGTATGCATTCTCTTCCAGTCGAAATCTCAGCGTCTGGTTTCTCTCTGGGATAAAGTGATATGCATACAGCTCAATGCTGTAATAAGTATTTGGCAAAATAGGGAGCTCTCCCAGCACAGGCACATATTCGGGGAGGTTGGTAAAACCTTTGACCAATTACCGTTGATGCCGAGGAGACTGAATAGAATTCACCTACCTATGACTGCCCCAGCATCGTGACCCCAATCGCCTATGGGATGTGAGAATATCTGACCTTTAATTCCTTCGAAATTCATCTGGTGTAGACACCTATGGAGGACTTCATTTCCCGTTAATCCTGCACGCATGTTACCTAGTACTATATCTTGCATCCGATTAGCTTTTTTAATTCCATCCTTGAGGCTTTGTGGTGCCTCTGACTCGGGTGACGTTCCGCCTCTACGGAGGACATACGCCATATGCTGTGTGTCAGTATTGAGGCCCATCGCCGTGATGCCAAAATCAATGTGCAAAAGGTCGCCTTCCTGAATGATGTTGAGCGTTCCTTCCCATCCAGGAAAGGAATCTTCATCAATTACGGATACTCTGGGTTGGTTCCAAGTGGTTACATTTAATGTTTGCATACGTTCGCGGAACCACCATTCCAAGTCCTATATATGTCTCAGAAGACATAAATTCAATAGAAGAGGACTGCTAAGCACCTCCGTCGTTGTTTTACCTGGGGTTATGACTTTATGCGAGAATCCTTCTTCGAGCATAGCCCAGACAATTTCCTGCATTTTGCGATAATATGGTAATTGTCCATCAACTCTTGTCGCAATATATTCAACCGCAAGAAGTGGTTCATTTACAGTCCGGCGCATCCACTTTTTTCCAAGCTGTTCCTGAAGAGTCGCAAATTCGCCGATAGAAAGTCCACCCCCGAAGGCGATATTAGAATCAACATTCAGCGCAATGCGCTCAGGTTTGTAAGCTTCAAGAGTATTGCGTAGTTCCGGCCAGACAGCGCCAGTGTTATCAACCCAGAGCATAGGATTTGGCCGGCCCTCCAGTGAAGAAGTGTTAGTGTGGAAGAGGAGGACAGTCCGGCGGTGTGCATCAAAGGCGGTAGCGTTTTTAATGGACCACCACACTGGATCTTCAGCATGTTCCCTCTGGCTCATCTAGCCGCTTAAGTGATAAAAATCATCGAAGGTTTTGTCTATGGCAGATACTAACCAGCCAAGCATCAAGATTATACTTCCTGAGAAGTGACGGAATGTGGGATACTCTTTCATCCCTCCAGCCGTTTTGAATCCGAGCAGCCTCACGCAGGGAAGGAAGTTTCTGGTAACGTGCTGGTCCACTGGGGTGAAGCTGTGCAGCAGAAAAAGCACAGAAACACAGATAACCAAGAAGTCTCGTCGAAGCTATCATTTTTAGATGTGAGCGAGGGCTCAAGCAATGTTTGCTTCCATCATGGATATAGAACACGTGATAACTTCCCTGAACTGACTTGCCGCTTGCCCATAACCTCGGGCCACGGCCCACCAGGTTTACCACTAGACCTTCAAGTGCTGACCAACGCTGAGGTTTCTAAGCAATGGCAGAAGACCTGGACAGACCTCAGAGCGCCGAACCTATCTCTTCATCCAATCATCCTACCAATCCCACCAGCTCTGACGCTGAGTCGCAATCACCAACCCCAGAAACCTCCACAGACAGAAAGGAACTTTTTTCTCGGGCTCGGACATTCTTGAACTCGCAACAAATTGTACATCAAGATATTCATGCGAAACGACGGTTTCTTTTAGAGAAAGGCCTGAATGAAACAGAGGTTGAGGCGCTTTTACATGAGCTAGTAAGTCATACAATGTGTCGTCATGAAATCGCTTGCTAATACCGCGTAGCCTGTCCAGAGACCAACAATTCCGCCGCGGTCTTATCCTCAGCCACCGCCGTCAAATTTACCTACCCTTCTATTAGGTCTTACGCGTCTTTTCACCTGGATAGCAGGAGGCTCCTTAGTTTTAATATATTTATACTCAGTTCGTACACCTCCAAACGTTTTTCTCCTTACTAAGTAACATAAAGCGTCTTTTGCTACCCCGGATATTGCGGACATCCACAGCGCGACACTCCATCAAATCACATCATCTCTCTCTTTGGCGTAAACTAAAAGAATCGCTGGCCGAGCTGAAGCACTCAAAAACAGAATCCTTTTCTGTTCTTCCCAGGCCAGAACCATTTAAGGAACCACCAAAATATTCCGCGTGCCTCACCATCACAGACATATTGAATGAAGTTGGAGGGGGATCCATTGATACAAATAGCGTCCCTCCCGTGACCCTACTACGTTGTGGGATCTCAGATTTCGGTAAAGCCAAGGATGGAGAGCCTTCTCAACCATCGACGGAAGAATTATTTCAATATCTAGAAGGACAAGTACCATGGTTGGTGTCGGATGAAGGGCTGAAGTATGAGGTGAGATTTTCTTCAACTGAATCTCGGGATTAGCTTGAATGTCACGACATTTAGCAAACCCTCTGGGAGACACTTTCAACTTGCCCTTTCTTTGTTGGAACAGCTTCACCCACACCAGACGTAAGACACCCTGAAGACCAAAAACCTATTCATTGGGAATACACTGCCCCTACCCCAGCAGATCCTTCGCCTACCCTAAGCTCTCTCACTAAACTATCGGCATCCCTTCCCAAAACCTCTACTCTCCGCAACAATTCTCGTCAGCACACGTTACAAGCTCTGTCCGAATTTACAGGGTATATAAGCACTCAAGTTTACATGCCGTATCGCCCACCGATGAGCGCTGTGGGCTTCCTTGGAACAGGAACAGGAGGTTCGTTGGGCCTTGCCGAAGACGAGTTCAGAAGAGAGATAAGAGCTTTGAAGGGTCTCGTATTGAATCGGTATGAATTTTATTGTTATCTGGGAGTCGCCCATTGATTGTGGAAAATTACAGGCGGTCATTTATACCGGCGTCTCCTAGATCTAGTCAACCGAGCTCCTGATTTGAGGTATATAGTGATACAACGCGCCGTCTGTTATGTATGTGTGCTATATCACGTGCTATTACATCATACCTATATTGGGACTATCACACCAAATAACGACTTGTGGGCATCTTTATCTTTTACCACCATCCGCTCCTCCATCTATCAACATGAGCACACGCCCCCTTGACCCAGAAATAGTTACACAGCTTGACCCTTATTTAGAACCCAATGTTTCCGCTATAGTCCATCGCCACGACGCGTTCAGGAAATGGAAAGACATAATCCAACAACATGAAGGAGGTTATGATAACTTTACGAAAGGCTATCTCAAACTCGGCCTCAACGTCACCAAGGATGCACAAGTTATTTACCGCGAATGGGCTCCTAATGCAACCGCAGCCTATCTTATCGGCGAATTTAGTGAGTTTTCAGTACCATATTCCTGGACTGTAACAAACCTCTACACGCCAGATCAATGGAACAGGTCTTCACACCCCATGAAGAAAGACAATTATGGCGTTTGGGAAATCACCATTGCGCCTACTTCCCCTGGCAACTGCGCTATCCCTCACGACTCCAAGATTAAGGTTAGAAGATTGTTTTACCTATGTTCGCCGCCAGATGCATACCTCAAGCTAGATCTCAATGATACTTCCAACTGGTGAGCGTATTGAACGTCTCCCAGCCTGGATCAAACGCGTTACGCAAGACCTGAGCGTTTCCCCCATTTATGATGCACGTTTTTGGAACCCGCCTGAACACTTGACGTACAAGTTCAAGCACGCTAGGCCGCCGAAGCCCACGAATTTAAGGATTTACGAAGCTCACGTTGGAATCTCAAGCCCAGAAGGCAGAATAGGCACCTATAAAGAATTTAGGCTCAACGTTTTGCCTCGCATCAAGGATTTGGGGTACAATGTCATTCAACTCATGGCAATTATGGAGCACGCATATTATGCTTGTATGGGTCATCTTTTCAACATTCTCGCTGATCTTCACACGCTATTGAATACCATAGCATTTGGGTATCAAGTGACAAGCTTCTTTGCGGCCAGCTCTCGCTACGGCAGCCCTGAAGATCTCAAGGAACTCGTGGACACGGCTCATGCTATGGGCCTCACTGTACTTCTCGACATTGTGCACTCACATGCCTGTAAAAATGTGCTGGACGGACTCAATGGGTTTGATGGAACCGACCATCTATATTTCCATGAGGGTGCCAGGGGACGACATGAGCTTTGGGACAGCCGCCTGTTTAACTATGGCCAGCACGAAGTCTTGAGGTTCCTGCTGAGCAATTTGAGGTTTTACATAGAGGAGTTCCAATTTGACGGCTTCAGGTTCGACGGCGTAACAAGTATGATGTACAAACATCACGGTATTGGTACAGGATTTTCTGGTGGCTATCACGAATACTTTGGGGAGGCAGCCGATATCGAAGCAATTGTCTATCTTATGCTAGTAAGTTATTCCATCGAGGTATGAGCTTAGTCTTACTTGTTTTGTTTTGAGGCAAACGATGCTATACATAGCCTATTTCCAAGTGCTATCACGATCGCAGAAGATGTATCCGGGATGCCTCTCCTTGGTGCCCCGGTAGATAAAGGGGGTGTAGGCTTTGACTATCGTTTATCAATGGCCATCCCTGATATGTGGATAAAACTGTTGAAGCACAAGTCTGACGATGAATGGGATCTGGCAAACATAGTTTTCACTCTGACTAACAGGCGACACGGAGAAAAAAGTATTGCTTACTGCGAGAGCCACGATCAGGCGTTAGTAGGTGACAAGACTCTGGCATTTTGGCTCATGGATAAAGAAATGTGTAAGTCATATTGCTAACTTTTGTGTGCCTTTGAATTGACAAGTCTATTTTGGTCCTACTAGACACTCATATGTCTGACCTGACTGATATGACCCCGGTCATATCTCGAGGGCTCGCCCTCCATAAGATGATTCGGTGCTAAACCTCAATTCTTCAAACTATGTTTGAACTAATGCATTCGTGCTCTCAGCCTTTTGACCCACTCTCTAGGTGGGGAAGGATACCTTAATTTTGAAGGAAATGAATTTGGTCATCCTGAGGCACGCCCCGATTTATTCTCATCTAAATAAGCCCTAACATCACCAACCAGTGGCTTGATTTTCCAAGAGAAGGCAATAACAACTCGTACCATTATGCTCGCCGCCAATGGAACGTAGTGGACGACCCGATTCTTCGCTACAGATACCTCAATAACTTTGATAGGGCAATGAACCATCTGGCTGACAAACATGGCTGGCTTGAAGCGCCCCAAGTAAAGGCTCATGGATATAACAATCATTATTTAGGAATCAACTCACCTGTTTCCCTACAGGCGTATGTTTCACTTAAACACGAGACTGACAAGGTCCTTGTCTACGAGCGCGGTGGCCTACTGTTTATATTCAATTTCCACCCAATCAAAAGTTACACTGACTACAGGGTTGGCATCGAAGAACCTGGGGAATATCATATTGTATTGAGTAGTGACGAGAAGGAATTCGGAGGGTTTGGGAATGTTCGACTCGATGTTAACTTCTTCACTACTCCGGCGGAATGGAATAACAGGAAAAACTGGTTACAGGTGCGCTGAAACATGATGTTCATATTCCGGATGCTTATAATAAGCCAGGTGTACATTCCTGCGAGGACTTGCATTGTACTGGCGAAGTACGTCTCCGAGTAGCGCGGTTTTCAGCATCGTTTTGTAAAGAAAAATGGTTTTTAGAGCCTCACGTTTTAAAGCCCGAGATATAAATGTAAACCATTCGGTCCCGAGAATTCGATAGAATAGTGGTTGTAGAAAATACACGCGATTCGGTTAAGGAGATCATGTGAAATGGCACGCATGAGAATTCTTAGGGGTGTGGCGCAAGTGCTATTGCGGGGGGTGCCTTTAGTACTGGCCCGATCCGTTTCCATGAACACAAATATGTGTGTGGTATAGCCTGTTGTACGACACGCGATCAGAGTGCATCACGGTTGTTGCTGGCAAAGGGCATATATACAAGTACAAGTACCGTTGTTCTAATGAGAGTTCTACAAGGTATTCAAGGAAATCTGGAGAGTTTCAACGATGCGATCACCTAGTTCTTTGGTTCCAACGTTTCCACCAAGATCTTTGGGTCGAAGTCCAGAGCCTCCCAGCTGTGGGGTGTCTAGAACATTTCTGACAGCATCCTCGATTGCCTTGGCTGGTTTTTGTAATCCTAGGGAGTATCTGAGAAGCATGGCGGCACTAAGGATAGTGCCGATGGGATTAGCGACACCTTGACCCGCAATGTCGGGCGCAGAGCCGTGAATGGGTTCGTATAGGCCTAAAGTGGGTTTAGAGTCGGCTGATGGGATGGAAGGTGCGCCTGCTAATGATGCAGATGGAAGCAAGCCTAGGGACCCGGGGATGACACTGGTCTGATCTGAAAGGCTGGCAGCAAATCATGATCAGTCAAGTAGTATGAGATGGGTAGAAACGTACATGTCTCCAAACAAGTTTTCAGTCAAGACTATGCCGTTGAGCTTCCTGGGGTTCGAAGTGATAAACATGGCAGCCGAGTCCACGAGTTGGTGGTGGAGTTTTATTTGTGGATACTCCTTTTGTAATGTTTCTGTGACTACCTTTCGCCACAATCTGGAGCTAGCAAGGACGTTGGCCTTGTCCACCGAGTGAATTTCGAGAGGTGGATCTACAGCGATAGCGATTTGTGCGGCAACTCGGGTGATGCGTTGGACTTCCTCGACGCTGTAAATCATGGTATCCCACGCGGTGTCTACGTCGGGAGGGACGCCTTGCTCCTTACGGGTGCCAAAGTAGACGCCTCCAATAAGTTCTCGGACGACGATAATGTTTACGCCCTTGGCGACTTCTGGACGCAAGGGAGAGTATTCTAGAAGGGAATCTGAAGCAAGACTTGCTGGGCGGATGTTTGCGTAGAGGCCAAGGGCTTTTCGGAGGGTCAAGAGGCCAGGTTCTGGGCGAACTTTGGCGTCTACACCCCATTTTGGGCCGCCGATGGAACCTAAGGGGGGAGTTAGAATGGTTATGTAGCAAACGGGCGTAGAATATAGAAAGTTACCCATTAAGATCGCATCGGCTTCTTGACAGGCCTTTAGTGTCGATGGGGGCAATGGCTCACCGTGGGCTTCGATGGCGCAACCTCCAAAGTCATGAGACTCAAGTTTGAGTTTGAAATCGGACGACGCCTCTGAGACGACTTGTAATACGCGTACTGCCTGGCTAACCACTTCAGGGCCTGTGTCTGTGAATTAGCCGGCGAAATAGCCTTTTTGGCTCTGTTGACGCACCGATGCCATCTCCAGGTAGAACGACTATACGAAATCTGGTAGTAGTGTGAGATTAAGTTTGAGATACTTGGCGTTGTAGACTTACGATCTTGGTCCCATCTTCTTCGTCTTCGTCTGTTAATGAGATCGATGGGTTCGGAATCGGCCGATTTTAGTGAGAGTGATCGAGACTCACACGTGATAGCGATTTTTTATCTGCTCTTCATGTCGTCTCTTCGATGCAAGAACCTCGTACTAGATGCCGGCCCACTTCTCTCACTGTCTCCTCTTCGGGGTCTTGCAGAAACATATCTCACTGTTCCTCAGGTCCTTGCTGAATTAAAGGACAAACGCGCGCGAGAGCACTTTGAGCAACTTGGTTTAATGTCTGGTGTAAACGTCAAGATCATATCACCTACTGCCACAAGTATCGCCCATGGTGAGTTCGATCTAGATCCTGTGCGCTACCTCTTAGAACTCGGTGGGTAGTTACACAGTGGGCAAGGAAAACGGGAGACTACCCTGTTCTTTCACATCCGGATATCTGTGTCCTCGCTTTAACGTATCAATTACATGAACACGCTAAAAATGAAGATCAAGAGACCAAAAGCGATGTTGCGGCAAGTTGAAGCAGCTTGTCCAGCAGATCCTTGTTGCTTACCGATCATGATACTAGCCAGATCCTTCCCATACACCCCCAATCTCAGCCACGGTCGCGGAAATATCTTCTTCATTAGAAAAACTACCCTTGGATGAAACCTTAGAGACAGTTGGGGATAACAGCGAAGCTGATCAAAAAGACATCATTAACGATCCAGATGTCCATGCGGGGGAACAGGCCTTGGAACCGCTGGATGTCGAACTCCAGCCGTTGGACGGCGCTACAACCACCCACGCCACGCCTCAACCTTCATCTGAGCCTATCTTTGACGATCCATCTGATTCAGACGATGGTGAAGGAGAATGGATCACGCCCAGCAACGTCGGCTTGCACAAATCACGAGCACTTGATCTTCTTCCCGAAGTAGGCACAAAGGGAAGGCGGAAAGCTGATAAATCGATTCATACTGGTTGTATGACTGCCGATTTTGCTATGCAAAACGTCTTGCTACAAATGGGTCTTAATCTCATTGGTGTCGAGGGCAAAAGAATAGAAAAAGTCAAGACATGGGTGTTACGATGTCATGCGTGTTTCAAGTAAGTATTCCATTGTCGTAGGGATCAACACTCAGACGATCAAAACTAGGATTTGCAAAGACAACTCAAAAAAGTTCTGCCCTTCATGCGGAAATCCGACGCTTATCCGAGCATCAGTCACAGTTGCGTCGCCAGGCGCTTCAGCAGATGCACCGGCAATGCAGGTCCACCTAAAACCTAATTTCCAGTATAAAATCCGGGGAACAAAATATTCCGTCCCTTTACCCAAAGCTGGAACGGCCAAATCCGGACCTGGTAACAATTTGATATTGAGAGAAGACCAGCTAGAGTATATGCGAGCAAAGAAACAGGCAGAGGGAAAGCGGGAGCGCCAAGAGGCGAAGATGCTAAAGGGGATACTAGGACGGGGCCCAGAGGGTGCTGTCGGAGTTGGCAGCTGGATGGACCCGGATTGGATTCCTGAGATACTAAGTGTCGGCGCTGGCGGTAAAGGTAGGACGATGAAATCAGGGGGAATGGATGGTGATTTACCCCAGATCGGGTATGGAAAGCGGAATCCCAATGCGGTGAGGAAAAAGCGCAAGTAGACAGTGTTTACATTGAATATTCCACCATTTGGGTTGTATACTTTTACAAGGTCTTGTACCTGCACTTTATGTCAATTACCGAGACTTCTGTTCATGAACCGTCTCTTCTGAAAGGACATCCACCATTTGCTTGGCTTGCCTGTTCCATCGGCATACAGCTTGTCGACTAGCCGCGCAGCTAACTCTTGGCGCACTTGTGTAAGGTACTGCCGTAGGTATTCTACAAATATGTTGTTATACATCTCCCGACGCTGTTGATGAGGAGGTCTGACACGTACCACTGTCAGATCGGCTGGCCGGAGGTGCATAATGTGCATTTAGAGCAAAGTTGGCGTCACCCGGGACCGGAAAGTTATCCACAGAGAGGGTGTTGAGCGATTTGGAAGCTTCAATTTGTGTAGGCACAGTACGCGCGCCTCCTAACTTTGCAAGACAGTCAGATACATATAAGATTAGGACGATCAGGGTGCGGTCCGCTGGGCCTTTGATTTCAAAGTTCCGAAAGAGTGAATTGGCGCGAAATAGATCAAGTGTTTCGTCGATTATATCAGGTTGCGAAGGGTCAGCTAGAGGTAGTGGAAAAAGCATCAGAAGAGTTATTATGATGTTGGCGGATGAGATGGACCTTGTGGTGCAGGACCGCGTATTCTCGTTTTGATAGGAAGAATGGCCATATTTCCGACCTGCCTAAGGTCAGGTTCATCGTTTAAAGATGAGTGATATGCCTAAGGGAGATTCGTTAATGAAAAGAGTTGAAGTGTGAGGCTATCTGCTTACTGGCATAATGGGAAGTCCTTAGAGGGGTATGTTGTTTGCGGTTATGTAAGCTTTTAGATAGGTACATATGACGTCTTGTCTGTCACAACGTTTGGCTTCAAAAGTGTGACGGATCAGGTTGCGTTCAGCTACTCATGTCAAACTCCCATGAAGTCGTCTCAGAAAACGGGGTCGAGGATCAAATACTCCCCGTCAAGCCTGTCAAGCCCTCGCCTGATAATCTGACCAGTCAGTGTGTAGCATCTAATAGTTTGATCCACTGTCCAACGCAATCACATTTCTAGAGCTCGTAAAACGTTTACGCGCATTGACATTAAACCTTCTTCCTGTGGAAGTTGACCCAAATAGTATCAATGAACCTACCAGCAGAGTTATCACGCCTCAAGTTATATCAGCCTACAGAGCTGCGGCAGGGGATTTCACTGATGCTGTACGTACTAGAGGCGAACAAGCTGGCTTGTAAATGACACGTCGTATCAGTTACCTTATTGTCTCCTCCGTGCACGCGCAGAGTTTATGTGGGATGCCAATCACAATCCTGCGGACTATGGAGAAAACTTGGGTCGAGGTACGCCATTTGTTTGTATTGGATGGATACGCGTGGTTGAATAATATTCCTTGGTAGCCATCGCATGTGAAGTGATTGCGCGAAGAATTGTGCATCTTTCACCTCCTGATAAATTGCACCACATCATGTCGTCACGTTTCCGACATCGACAAATAGATGGTGATGAAAGCGATATGACGAGCGCATTGGAGGTTGCTATCGACTCCCACTGGTACGGACCAACTATTTCTAAACATTTAAATGTTATTCTCATTATATATAGTTCGATATTCCTGTCCTCGACTGAAGCACAACAAGGCATGATCAGTTATCTTGTTGGGATTTTTTGGCTTATACGTGTTCTATCCAGTTGTGAATGCACTCTGGTTTGGAGAACTCGTTCAAATCAACAATGGACACAACGATATAGATTGTGAAAATGCTTTAGTGGACTTGAACTATCGGTACTGACTCTCTTGTTCAGATGAAATCTACGCCGATTCTCGTGAACGTTCCTTTTGGAGCCATCTAGATGTTTCCAGACTCAGCGTACCAAGGTTTGAAGTGTTCTTGGTCCCAGTTACCATATCTGAAAATTTCAACAGGTATCAGAACATCTTCCGCATCATTATATGGCTCTTCTTCCTTGGAGTCTATTCACAAGCAGGTGAAAACCATTGCCTCTACAGATTGACAACAAATTGGCTGATCCTTTGCCTAGTCCGCGAACCTCTTGAGCGGTTGGGCAACTCACACTTGGTTTTTGATGAATGGGAAATCGTTCTTTACGTCATGGCTCTCTCCTTTTCTTTCGAAGGTGTGTTTATCGTTCTTTTCAGTCTCGAGTTTATTAAAGCAGCTATATCAGATCTTCACAAGGCAAGACTGGCAGATTACGATATTCATGGTCAAGCTAAATTTCTACTAGTTCTATTCGCTCCTTCGTATTGCCTCCTGGAGGGCATATACGTTTTGGAACGTCATTGGTTTCATCACCGACTCCCTTCTTATTACAGCTTTTGCTTTGCGGGTCATCGGTTTGACTGCCAGTGGAGACACTGTTATGTTAATGCGACTTAGGAGCTTCCAGGTCCTGAGTTTCGTTTCTCCTTTCATATGGTATGTGCATATATGCATCTGCGGGTTCTGCTAGAAAACAATGTCGCTTTTCAGGATAAGTAAGGACACCAAGTATGACCTGAAAATTTATTACTTACTTTGTCTATTTCATAGAACTCGTCACGGTCTTCGATGGTTACAAGTAGGTTATTTCATTGTTCAGGTTATCCATATCTGATAAAGCCTTGCGCTAGATATATTGGAACCATGCAAATTTGCGTGGCGCGGATGTTGAAGGAGTCTGGCATATTTTTTGCAGTCTGTTTCCCACGCTTCTGATTGATGCCTTTTGAAATGAAACAATCTTGTTAGCTTTTATCCGTGCTTGCAATTGGTTTTGCGCAAGGATTGTTTGCGCTGGACGCTGCTGATGGCTCAACCGAACATCCTTCCGTGGTGAGTAGACCGACCTAGACAATTGCCTATACCAACATTTTTTTTTCTTTCTTCACAAGGTCATCAATCTACTCGTCCAAGCCTTGCTCCAGTAAGTCCAGACGTCATATACATTATCCAACGTCTTAACCATAAATGATTCAGAGCACCCGATTATGGAAAGTATTCTGGAAGGTATTGTTGCGTTTTTCTCTTTTCCCCCTTGGTACCTGACAGCAACGCGCATTAGTCCACCTGGCCTGATATTATACTACCTGTGAGTCAGATTTAGCATGTAGTAGAGCAAGCCTAACATTTCTGAAGATGGAGCGCTGTGACTGCAATTGTACTGCTCAACGTGCTCATCTCCCTCTTTTCGTCTGCTTACTCGGACGTCCGTGACTTTATGATCCTTTTTAAACTTCTTCTAACAGACACCGCTGTATCTAGGTGGTTGACGATGCTGAAGCTCAATATCTAGCCTTCTTTGCAGGCAAGACTGTTGGCATGATCAGAGCTCCAGACTCATTTGTCTACCCCGCGCCATTCAACCTCATTGAGATATTCCTGATCGCGCCGTTCGAGTACGATTTATCTCCCATAGAACTATTGTCCATGTCATCATTTTCTTTTTAGAATGTTCCCAAAGTTTCGGCTGAGCACGAAGTCCTACGCTCAGGTAAGATTCCCTCCGATTCCCCTCGCTTGTATTTACAATACTCTACAGCTCAATCGCTATGTTATGGTTACAATATTCTTCATCCCGCTAACGATGATTGCCTTTTTCGAAGCGACCTCTGACCAAAAGAAGTACGCTTGGATGACGAATTGGCTGAGTGGCGACGATCAGGGCGCTACTGATTATCCGGAAGCTCGTGATCCTGATGTTGACGACGCCGAGTCCAATGGAATGAAGATCAGCAAGGTGCCATTTGAGGAGCTGATTAAGCTGTTTCCCAATACTCAACAGGCAGGTTGTCTTTGATAAATTTACCTCCGATCCAATGCTAATATGTTAATATCCTACAGTCGAGCGAAACTTCCATTTTAAAAGAGGTTCGAGAGTTGAAAGAGCAACTGTCGGTTTTGCTCAAGAAACTCGAGAGTCAGTCGGACAGCAACTGAAAGACCTATATTGGCCTATATACGTACATGATAGATCTAAGTATAGGATGGTGTTACAAGTAGTACAATTCTGACAATTGGTTTGTCTGTAAGATGCGATGAAATGCGATGAATGACGCTACGGTGCTGCTGAAGGTTCGCGTGCAAGCTGGGTAAACAAGTGCATAGATTGCACAAAGAACGGGCGAATTTCGTTTATCTCCATAGAACATAGATTTGGCAGCTGTTTGAATTGATAAGTGAGGCACGATGACAAAGAATGCAGCATACACTGAGTTCGCTGTGATCTAGAGTCTTTAGACCCTCTCGACTTTTTGCTTGCCGTGCTTCGCGAAGGTCTTTTAAGAGTGATCTTAGTTTCTCAGGGCTTTCAAGATCGTCCGACGCGCTTTCAATAGTGTCAACAGCCACTGGATTTGCATAAAGAAAGCCTGGAGGGTACGCACACGTCAAGCAGAACTTTGGATATCTCTGTAAAGCGAAACGGAAGATCGCTGAATCCAGGTTCTGATGTTTCGCGGTTTAGTTTGTCCTGGAGATAGTCTGGAAGTGTGAAATTGTTGTTAAGGGCCGAACTTGGCGAAGACAGTTTGAGGGCGTACCAACGTTGAGCCATGCTGGTGCAATGATATGACATTTCTTCTTTAGTTTCAAGTTCACGGCAATCCATATGGGGACGGTTGCTTTGTTTGGGGGCCGAAGGGGCCCATATGCTCCCTGAGGATCCTGAGCTCTACGAAACCATGGCGTGCAAGGGAGAGAAGTACCGAGATGAAGGCAGTCTTTTCCATGGAAATTAGAGGAACAATTTCAATGGGCTGTTGAGAAGAGATGAGTTCCAGCTCTGAGGGCGTCATGGATACGCGTAGGCTTTCAGGGAGAGCCATAATAAAGTGAAGATAAGATGTGTAGAACCACGTGACTGTCGCGTCGATGGTGTTGAATCCCAAAATAGAACTAACCATCACATCACTATCGCGTATTGACAGCAGCTTTACTGTCGTCTGCACTCATAATAGCCTTCAAAATGCTTGGAACAAAGACAAAACAGATCCATTCCTATGGAAAACGTGCCAAACGCACCGTAAACATATCTCAGAATCAGCCACTCGGCAATATCTTTGACGACATGGAACCTGTGCCTAGAGCTCCTATTGCCTCTAAAATGAAGAAACGCGAACATACAGCTCATGCGAAGCCTAAAACGCCCTCGCCAAAGGTGGTGCGCGTAAGGAGGAAGAGAAAATCTCCAGTCTTAGCTCAATCACCTACCAAAAAACTTACCCGGCTTGCTCATATCTTAGACGCAGAGCCCCCGACACGAACCATTATGTCAAAGACCATCTACTTGGCCAAAGATTATGTTGCAACTCCCTCCCGCACTCCTTTAGCTCCGTTTAGTCTCAATACCCTGGGATCACCCGCCGTTGCTGGAAAGCTACTCCGGTCTAGAGCTCTAGAAGCGAAAGGAACTACTACAAAACTAAACAAACCCTTCTCGCCTTTTGTGGATATAGATATAATCACCTTGGATGACGAGGGAACGACTGTCAGGAAGGAGAGGAGGGTATCGAGAACAGACATCCAGCCAAATCCTAACAGCAGCAGCCTTGCTCTGAAGCGGTCGAATAAGGTTTCCCCTCAGAAAAGCCAGGCCGCTCTTTTCTCAGAGGGGATGGAGCTGGAAGACAACCAAGGCCCCGTCGAACCCTTGAGACGACATAAACGGCAGGGTATACGCTCGGCACTTACAATATACTCTGATGACTCAGATTCAGAAGATGATCAGCTATTGCCACCTACAAATCAAGACTCAAAGGCACACAATACCTCACATACGATTAAAATACCCAGGACAAGGGTAGAAGTCCTTGTTCCTCCTACGACCTATCCTATACGGAAGAAGATATCCACCCCACCAAGACCACGGACTCCCCCTCCACCCTCCCCGGATCAACCTATAGCCTCATGCTCACCCTCAACAAACTACCAACATTTCCCATCTCCCGTTGCGCGGCCCCGTCCACTCACTCCCATTCGTGCTCGTACCGGCGTCAGTGGCAACCGCTTTAACCCGCCTTGTTCACCTTCTCCATCACTAACATCCACAGATTTGGATCTATCTCTCGAATTCGAAGAGTTAAACATCGCTGCTCTGTCACAATCGAACCAGGCACTTCATCAGAAGCCTGTAATACCTGAATACCTAAAGCCACTTTTGTCAGAATGTGGTCAATCGGTTTACGGACCCATAGACTTTTCTTCTTTCATTGAGACTTTTCCTTTTGACCCCATCGTCAAAACGAGCGTTCGTGAGCCCGATAAACGGTTCAAGAAGATCGGTGAAGCAAGCTATTCCGAGGTTTTTGGGATTGGGGACGTGGTGCTGAAGGTCGTTCCTCTAAGAGATGAGGAAGGTGGAGACACGGTTGCATCAACCAATGAGGACGAGAAAGAAGATGGGCCTGCACCAACCGATGCAAAAGACGTGTGGAAGGAGATAGTTGTGACTCAAGCTATGGGCGAGGTGTGTGATGGGTTCGTGAAACTTCTTAGAGCGTATGTGGTGAGAGGTAAATATCCTGAAGTCCTATTACGCCTCTGGGACGAGTACGCTATCACGAAGGGCTCAGAAAGCATACGGCCTGGTACGTTAGCCTTCCGTGACTGTTTGATGCCCAGTACGCTAACGCTACCACTAGACAAGTTCCTCGTTTCCCAAGTATACGCGATAATCATGCTCCCTAACGGCGGTCCTGATCTAGAAGCATATAAATTCATTACCCCCAGTAAGACGGGTTGGAGGCAAGCATGCAGTATCTTTTGGCAAGTTGCCAAGTCTTTGGCTCGTGCGGAGCAGTTAGTCTCGTTTGAGGTATGCCTTTCGGTGACTGTTTTAATAGTGCTTATGAATGCCTTAGCATCGGGACCTTCACGTTGGCCAAATATTGGTTAAAGACTTACCCATGCCTGAGGCGCTCCCACTACAAGCGCGGAATCAGAACGCCAAGTCAAGTACCAGATCTCCTCGCGTTTATATGGACGATCCGGTTCATGGTGTTCGTACGACTTTGATTGACCTGGGCTTATCTAGAATGGATGCAGGAGATGGAGATGGCGGGGAAATGGTACACTGGACACCGTTTGAGGATGAGGTATTCATGGGCGAAGGTAACCCAACATTTATGACTCATACCTGATCCATATTCTAAGCATTTTTAATTTGATACAGGGGATTACCAGTTCGACATTTACCGCATGATGAGGGAACAAAATGGTGGCGCCTGGCAGGAATTTAGGCCTCTCACCAACGTTATGGTGCATTACATATCACTCCAAAACTATCTCAATAAGGCTAACCGGTCCCAGTGGCTTCATTATCTAGCCGTGAAATTACTTCAATCCAAACGTCTCAAATCACCAACTTCACGACCGCCCCCTACTAACGACACAGCGGCGTACACGGAAAAAGCCTGCTATGATTGTCTCGTAGACATCGAACTTTGGCTTCGCGATTGTCTCGCTGTACTCGCATCCAAGGCAAAACAAACAAAACCTAAAGGGAGGAAAAGGGCGCAGGCTCCGCTTTCCAAGCCTGCAGCATCAGCAGGACCAGTGTGTGCTGGTGAGATCGTAGCGTATGCTGCGAAGATGGGATGGATTCAACCAATATAGTGATATTAGTACCAATTTAGTTTTGTATCTGTAGTCATAGGGTCTCTTGTGTTGGCTGACTATCTTGCTCCAGGCATAGATGTGTCTGGGATATTTTTCTGGCAAATGTAATATAAACATCGAAGAACCAGAAGCGGAGAATAACTATGGGTGTAGTGGGGTATATCTATATAGTCTATATATATGTCCGGGTACTGATAGGATGGTTCAACACAATCTACATAAAGCGAAGTAAAAGGCCAACGCGAAGGTGACAACACACAAGTTGCAAAAAGACAAGATGAACTCTGAAGCCTAAGGGAAGCTTGGCACTGTCAAGATTGAAGATATGTAGATAATGTCTGATTTAGCAAGACTCGAGGAAAGAGTTCTTTGGGAAAGGGTGGCCGAAATCGCCTCGCCAGGTGGTCAAATTCGGATTTGTGTACGCTTCTAGGTACCTAAGGTTCAAGTTATAGTTGCCGTTAGTTGACGTCAGGGCAAAGACACACACCTGTTAATATAGGCCTCTGTTGGGAAATTGTGTGGGTTACACCCAATGTTGATCGCTTCTGGTGGTTGATATACGCGGACATAATCCACTCGCAGGTGACTGGGGAATACCAGGTGTTGAAAATCGATGTGGCCAAAATTTCTGGACATGCCCAGGTTGATTACCAAGTACTGAGTCAGAAGGAAATTGGTGAGTAAACGGAGGGAAGCTGAGATGGGACAGCAAACCATCGGCTCCTGAGGTATTGATCTGGAGGCAATTTCTACCGAGGGATCTGGGCCAACGCCGGGTGCATTGAGCGTCCAGGAAGTTAGGTTTTCGGAAACCCAAGAAATGTACTATGAGAAAAGAGACTAAGGCATGGAACAGGTGCGCATGAGGAATTGTAACTGACTGCATCATCGTAACCTGGTTTGTACTAGGACCACGTTCGTCAATGCATCCAGCCTCGAGGTGTTTCCATGAAAGCGTACCTCGAAACCATAGATAGAATAGCAACCGGCATCTAATTCATAGCATTGTTGACTCGTATCTGTGACTACAGAAGTGGCCTGCTGTGTGGCGCTCCCACGGAAAGTATTCTGCACGGATATTTCTGGGTTCGAGATGATTTCGTTGTCCGAGGTATTCTGCCATATCCATGCACGGTTGAACGGCTGTCGTAAGAAAACAGTATCTAGCAGCGCGGGGCGATGGAGAAGGTGTAATATACTATACCGCAAATTGCGCCGATTGAGATACCTGCCCTCTGAGAGGCTTCCCTGTAACCTGATGGATAAGTCGATAGGAGGTAAATTGGAATGATCAGAACCTGATACACACCTGGGCTTCTAAGACGTCTATTTCGGGTGCAGCACGTCCAACAAATGTACCATCTTCATGCTTTGGTCCTGGATGAGTAGGGTCGTCGGTGCACGTACACCTGGACAGTCTTTGCCCAGGTAAAACTGACAGGGCACCCCCGTAACTCGGGTCTCCGTCGATAGTGGCTGCGATCGGACCACCGTCCTTTGTCTGATAAGGTGCAGTGCCGACGTCACAAGCATCGTAAGCATAAGGCCACTGCATTTGATAGACGGGTCAATCCATGATGGGTTTAGGAGACTTTGGAGGCTGTACCATTCCTTCCAGGGTTGCTCCATACCCCGCTCGACCGAGGTTCCCCAATGTCCAGATCGCAGGCCACATACCAACGACGTTGTGGGCTCCAGGAAGCTGTACCGAGGTTTCTATCATGCCTCCTGTAAAGCAGAATTTGTTCCTGAGAGTCATCAGTCGGAGGAAGGAAGGAACATCGTTGATCGGCTTTACCATGTGGAGATCATACCTTGAGAAATGGAAGGACGGATGAGAAGTTTACGGGCGTTTGATACGAGACATGAAAAATTACCGCCTTGATAATCTAGGCCATGTGTCTTCATCTCGGAAAATGTAATTACAAGGGACCCTTGTTCAGTGGTGACTGCGGCGGGATCGTACCACTCGAGGTTGTTGGTAGCCTTAGAGTAACAGTTCAGATCGTGATGAGAAATATGAGAGGTAAAATACCCAATAATGAAGGTCGGCCGCCTCCCAATAGGGATCATCACCTGGATAAAAAGACCTGCCGTCCGTGTTGAACTCGTCCGAAAAGACGAGTTGCCACTTGGTACCATCTCTACGAGAATACCTGAAACGTGCCTCTTCGGGGGTCTGACTGTCTATCAGTCCAAAGTTTCCGATGGGGGGCACCTAAAATTTTCGATCCTGAGTCCTTGATTGAAATAAAAGGGAAGGAAAGAAAGACACCTTCCCAACTTCCCCACCGAGGTTAAAGGGGACACTTGAATGTTTGTTATTGCGAGCATACGAAATGACCGGATAGCCGATACTACAAGAGAGCCGCTGAGCTTAAGATAATGATGATGGCTCAGCTGGACGACTTACAAGAGTAACAAAAACCCAAAGGCAAGGAAAGACAGACAGCCAAGATTGGCAGCACCTCTGCGAGAGAATGATAGGTCATGGTCGTCGAGGAATTTACCTTGATGAAAATGAGGGGTGTGTAGTTCATCGTCTGGTTCCACGAGGTCGGGAGAAAGGTCAGAGCCCCAGAGTCGAGGGTCGGGTCCAAGAGAAAACTGGAATATTCTGCAAAGAGAAGATGGGATGGAGCAGGACGTAAGAGCTCACCTTTTTAGTGATGGAGCTTTGTCTGAGTGAGCCACCAAAAGAATACGGTGTTTCCGATCGAGCCTGAGCCAAATATTAAAGTAGAAATGAGTATTAAAAAAAAAAAAAAAAAACCGTGAACCCGGACCCAGCTCTCTCGGTACAAGTCTCCAATAGAAGATGAATGAGAAGGGGAAGGGGTACTACCAGCAGGAGAAAGTGGGACAGGACGACGAACTGGGGTGGACGAGGGTGAAAATTTGTGGCCACCTGTTGGGGAGGAAGCCATGGGGGTGAGAGGGTGGAAGTAGAGAGTAGGCTTGGGTATGTAAAAAAAGAAAAGGGAGAATTTACGCTCTCTGTCCAGCAGAAGCAGAAGTTGTCGAAGTTTGTAGCCATAAATAGATATGCTCGTTACACATTTATTATTATTCTTTGTCCATGCAGGCCTTTACTTATTAAGCCTCCATTCTACGCGAGTACATCGCAAGTCACCGCGGAAATGAAGCAATGACGGGCACATGGAGGAGGTAGGGCCTCGCACAGTGGCGTACCATGTCAACGATCACGGCACGGCACAACGTTGATGACATGACAAATCAAATCATTGTATCTGACTTACCCTTCAACCCCCTTATGCCTTTCGAATCCCTTCCAGTGGAGCTCATCGTTGCCGTCCTCAGCGAACTCGATGTAGAATCTCTCATCATGACATCTTACGTGTCCAAACGACTACATAACATAACCTCCGACTCTTCACTCAACCCATGGCGTCGACCCATCCTTCGTATCCTCAACTCTCAATCCTACCAAGATGCTCTCAGAAATATCGGCGTTCGTCGCATCTTCCCGCGACAGAATTGGATCGAAATACTAACCCTCGCCTCTCCATCTTTCATCCTCTACGAGACAACCCTCCCCAACTTGACATCCGATCAATGGGAAGAGTCCTTCAACCGACGGTTTCTTCCAGGGTGGCGCAAGTGGAAGAGAGATGACACCTGGAAAAAGGTATATATAAAGTCAGTCTACCCACCTAGTAACTATGCATATCCTTCCTCATCAGCTCACCCGTTCCCAGAACGTTGCAACGTCTTTCGCATCGCAAAGAAACCTCTTGCACAGCTGACGAGTCCTGGACCAAGTCAGTGCTCTCCTTCCTTCTCACAGAAACTGAAGTCAACATCCTTTTTTTAAAAAAAGATACATTACCCTCAATCGCAACGGTTCCGCAAACCAACTCGAAATCACCTCGCGCAACTTTAACCCTCTGGCCCTCTTCCATCAAATGAAGTCTCTTTTTTAGCCTTTTATCAATGGACGTTCATGTCCTCACCGTTTACCTTTTTTTTTTTTCTTAATAAGGCTGCAAAATAATTTGTCTCATCTTGAGACGAGGATAAGGGTTCGTTTATTGTTACATGTAAGTCAACACATTACTCATGCCTATCAGCTAGTCGTGGCGTTTTCTGACGTCCGTATCCTCGCGTTTGGTACCCTCAATCGGCCTCGAAGTAAACTAACACTCAACCCCAATGCTCATATGTTCTTACACCCTCCCGGCGTTGGTCCTGGCTGCTTACACGAAAGATCCCTCCGATACTCTGTCTCAAGTATGAGCCCCAGAGTCGAGGATTACGGCATCTATCCCATGCACGATCTGACAATGCCTCTTTATGGTCTGCCGGCTTGCTCCATCGTCGTCTCGTCTTGAATGACCTGGCCGTTCATTTTCTAGCTTGCGTTCCTTCCTCGGAGACCTACACCCGCCTTACACATCCACTCCCCTCTCCTTCTCATGCCAACTACCCATATTACACCCCAGGAGGCGGTGACACACGTTGGTTGGGCGAAGGAGAGGTAGAAGAAGAAGGCCTTCAGTGGGTAGGTTCCCTCATGTATGTCATGTGAAGCTCTCTTATCCCACTGGCATTAATTCAAGTTTAATACCGTAGGATAATTGCTCAGCTCGTCGGTCCGCGCACTCATGAAATATCGGGTGATCGTCCTCCATTGCAAGATTCGGATCTTGTCACTGGCCCCGGACGGACTCAGTACGCTTCTTTCACTTGGCTAGATCTGTGGACAATCGCGCCTTGGATAAAAGATATTATCACCAAGAAGATTGATGGACCTGGCTTAGGTCACTGAGAGTGTTACTCGTCTGCCTCTGCTGGAAAGCAACTTAATCAATACACAGTTGTGCTCTCCGTGTACTATGGAGAACAATCTGTATTCGTGTTAGCTCCAATTTTAGCCACGTGGGTCAAACAAGATCGGTAGACCTCTCTTGTACTTAAAAACATAACTCTCGACTATTTTGGGAACACAACTCGAACAATTGAAATATTTAGTGAGTCTTTTATGTTACGTAGCACTCGGCCTACACTTTCTAGTACATATACGGAACAGGCACCAATGTCGATCTCTCTGACATATGTAGCCTAGGACAATAAGACGTGCCAACTCCTTGGTTCCGTTACCGTGCCCGCCTTGTCTTATACGGCATTCTCCGGTTCTTTTAAAAAAGAGGCGCTATGAACGGTGAAGCGCACGTCTTCGGTCTGGTGGCCCTCTTTCTCGTCTGTCAATTACCCACGTTCTTTTGATTTTGCACATCAGCGTTGCAGGGCAGCAGCTGTAAAACTTTCCCTTATATTATCTTTCAGGTGCTCACGGACATACTTGACAATGGTGGATATCTTCTCCCTGTCTTGTTCGTCCAACGTATAAACTCACTGAATAATCGATCTGTCGCAGTACGACCTCAGAAAGAATTTTGTTTACGAAGATGGCTCTCGTCATGCTGGCACTCGCGCCGGGAATCAGTACAATGCCGACGCTTCCGATGTCTCGTCCATTTCCAAGCGACACAAGTGCGAAAAATGTGGAAGCTTTTTCGCGCAACGCAGCGGACTGGAGATTCATATGAACGTGCAGTAGGTCATTTTTCCGGTGTCTCAAATTGCGACATTGCTAATTTCTTTTTGGCGTCCTCGTTAAAGCACTGGCGACAAACCGTTCCTTTGTGGCGCAGAAGAATGTGAGTCTAGATTCGGAGACCCCTCTTCTAAAACGCGCCATCACCGAGAGGTCCACCAGATACAAGGCGCCTATCACTGTATTGCTGATGGGTGTAGATCAAAGTAAGCATTATTTCAATTGTAGCACTGGTTCCGGTCACTCATCTTTTCTGTTTCGTTAGAATCAAGCGTCGCTCGGCGTTCAAAGACCATATGAAGAAGAAGCACGGCTTGATTCTCGGGCCTCAAGAACTTGATGCCCTTGCCCCTCCTCTCCGTAGCCTCACGCGTTCTAAACAGCAGACGTCGAAACAAGAGGATCATGGCTCAACTCCTGAGCCAAGCGGGAATGCCACCCCCTTTGATGACCAGCCATCAGTCCAAAATGTTGGCTCGTCGACGCACTCTTTGGTAAAGGAGAAACAAACATCGACTCGACCTGTCGACTTGTCGACCCTTTCATCCGAAGAGCTTTTCAGGGATAGTCATAGTTTAATCACACCCGTCAACTCGTCAACTCTTCCCCCAGACGATTTTTTCATGAATGATAAATTTTGGACGCATCTGCCATTAAATGCTGACAACATTTACACCGTCAAGGCGGCACAAAACTTGAATCCAGTCGTTGCCCCCCCGCCCTCGGACGCGGACTACTTGAAGGTTTTCGAGCCTTTCTTTGGCGAGCATTCAGCGGCTTCGAGTTCTCTATCACCAGCGGCAACACCCTCGGACGCTGTTGGGCAAAGGTATTGGCCCCTCTTCCCCCAGCGCCGACTATGAGACAGAGGTCTCCGGGACTTTTCCCCTATGGAACCACAGTATATACAGGACATGAGCAGAACAATACCACTACCAAACGGAAACTCGGACAGGAGTACGACTCTGATTTTTTTCAAGCGCCCCGCACAGTGCGTTCGCGTACGGGTTATACAGGATATAACACTAATGCCTAACGACCACTTCTTACATGTATATCTCTAGTTTTTAACTGAGGTCTTTACTCTCTTTATACCAGTATTATTAATGCCTTTTACGTTTTTTGCCTGCGTGTAATTACATTGTTGTTTTGACTGTCCATCACGCAACAAACAAGACCCGCTTTGTGATAAAATTATTATTTCCTTTTCAAATACCTCTATTCCCTGCCGTCTGCCCGTCTTGTTTCCTCTGGTCGTTCGTTGTTCTTGGACGCGTTGCTGTGCGACGAAAAAATACCAATTCGCGTTCATCGACAATGATGCTTGTCTCATCCTTACCCGCACAGCCAATCTTTTCGACATCTGATGATTCTCCACTACAATACCGACCGGCACGAGACAAGGAAGCTTTCAATAGTCTTCTACCACCTCCCATTGAGTTTGTAGAAGGATCTTCTTCTGGCGCGTTGGCTGTGCCGCCCGGTAAATATGAGCCTATCAATGCCTCACCTAAAGCCTCCAAGCCTGAAGTACGTGCCGCTAACCTGTCTTTTCCGGTTGTCACATGTTCAATCTTGTATTCAGCTTCCAGAAACACCGAATCCTCCTACTGCTATACCAGGCAAACTCGCGAGCGCCTCCCCATTAAACACCAAAAGCATCACCCTGCATTCTAGTGGCGTCGACCCTACATGGCCAGAGACCTGTAATCGCGGTAGCGGATTGTACAACAGTGGGAATACGTGTTTTCTCAACAGTGCACTGCAGTGTCTCCTGCATACGCCTCCTTTACTTCATATGCTTATTCGCCATAGAAAGGATGCATGTACGTCAATATCCCTACAATCACCGCCTGAATCCCTTGAACAGTCATGGTATAGGTCGAGTAGAGAAGGGTTTCTGTATGTCGTGCAATTTGAGAGTTGTTATGACCCGAGCCTATGCCCGAGATGTTGCTTTCTCCCCAACACCTATAACTGGCAATCTACAACGTGAGTCCTCGTTTATCTGCGAGATGATACGGCTAATACAGCATTACAGTAATTGCTAAGCATCTACGAAGAGGCAGGCAAGAAGACTCGCATGAATTTCTTCGCTATGCCATTGACGCACTACAAAAGTCCTGTTTGGCTGGACACCCACCGTATGTTCCGAGAAGTGCTCGGAAAATTACGCGGCTGAGCATTTGGTTGTAGAAAAATAGATCCAAAGACCGCAGAAACCACCTGGGTGCATAAAATATTTGGTGGTCGATTGCGGTCGCGGGTGACTTGCAAGGACTGCGGGCACAACAGTGACACCTTCGACCGGATTTTGGACCTTAGCGTTGATATTCATAGGGCAGAGGCATTGAAAAGCGCATTAAAAACTTTTGTGGCTGTAGATCATCTCAAAGGCGCGGACAAATACAAATGCGAAAAGTAAGTATCAGACACTTACTAGCTCTCAGCTGTTTATGCGGGTGGCACTTAGGTGCAAGAAACATGTCAATGCAGAGAAGCAATTCACGTTGCACGAAGCACCACTTGTCTTAACCGTGCATTTGAAGCGGTTTTCACCACTAGGCAGGAAGATCGGACATTTTGTTCACTACGACGACGAGTTGTCACTTCAACCCTACATGAGCGAAGGTCAATTCGGCCCGACTTACGTCCTTTACGGTGTCATTTGTCATGCTGGTGGGGGGCCCAACTCGGGGCATTACTATTCCTTTGTGCATAGTAGGGATGGTCGTTGGTGGGAAATGAACGATGAAGCAGTTTCACCTATTCATTCTTCGCCGCACAAGAAAAACGCATATATGCTATTCTATATTCGAAAGAAAGGTCAAGGGCTAGAGGCAGCGATCAATTCAACAACACTACAGCCAAGGCCCAAGCTTATTGGGTCGATGAAGAAGCGGAAAGAGCGGTCAGAGGACGAGGATGATACGGGCACGAAGGTCGAGGTCGCAGTGCCTTTTATTGGTCCGTTGCTTCCGTCTCCCATGTTGAATGAAGAAGACGGGCCAGGAGCAAAAAAGCCGAAAATCAACGGAACAGATCCGCAAGCGACACTGATTAAGGAGAAAATTCAGGCTATAGCTGAGACCAACGCTAAGGCTGCTCTTAAGGGTTTGGCGGCGTATGCATCGGAGAGTGAAGATGAAGACGAAAAACCTGAGGTGCAGAGGAGCGACCAGCCTCCATCATCACCTACTACACCGCCACGACTCTCCTCATCTTCACATCCCCCATCATCTTCCCCAGTGCCGGCGGCGAGTTTCTATTCATCAAGTGTGTCAAAAAAGCGGAAAATGCGTGACGATGATGATGCTGGCGGGCTGAAGCATAGCCCGCGAAGGAAGGGCGTTCAAAAACTACAAGCCCGCTCGAGCGGCCATCGAGGATCGGCGCTGAATCCTTTTGCTTCCATGGCAAAACTTGGTAGGCCAAGGGGTATTTAAAGCAGCGGACAGACCCGGACATGCATGCAATTCAATGACTCTAGATTCATTATTGCTTTCACTGTAACATTAATAATATTAATTGAACTGCAATTGACTCGGGACGACTTGGGCACTACTAAAGCTTGGACTTGACGGATGTGACCTGGGCGGAGTCCTCCTTACCGTCCTCCCACCATACAACAGTAACAGTGACGTCGTCCCTAAAACGTCTAGAATAAGGCGCTGGTATGCTGAGCAACCGACGCAGACTACTCTCTTCGCCACCACCAAACGCATTGCGTATCAGGTGCACACTGACATTCTCGTCAGCGAATGCCCATGAGCCCGCTTTAGCATTCTTTCGCTTTTCCTTCCCTTCGATGCCGAGCGTACCTGAAGATGTGGGCACTAAACTAGGTAGATCAGACTTGGGCACAGTCCCTTGTAGACCTGCCAGGTGTCCTCCGACCAAACTAACTACCTCGTCTGAGCTAAAGGGAAGATACATCCAGCTTGAAACAAAAGGGGTCAAATAATGATGCATACCTCAGTTGATCCCAAAGGCCATCTGTAGCCAGAACGAGGAAGCGAAGTGACTTCTCGTCCGAATTGGTGCCTTCCGCAGTTTCTGAGAAGTCCAGCTTACGGTGAGTGACTACAGGCCTTGCAGTGACATAGGGGGGCGTCTTGAACAAAGTTGGAGGTGGGCGTAATGGTCGGCCATTTCCGGCAAGGAACGCCTGGCTCAGGCTTGAGATGAAAGATAAGAAAGCTTCGTTTAGAAGGGGAAGAGAAACGGGGCCTTACGTATCCTGGATCTGGCGAGACCACTTATATCTCGCATCGCCAAATGCTCGGGAGGGCTCTAATCCGCCTAGTATCCGACCTTCTCGTACTACATAATCTGCCTCGTCCTGAGGATGCTCTGACTGAAGCCTGCATATGAGTCATGATGAGAAATTACAGTTAATGAATAGGCAAAGTTATACTCCTACCGCTTAAGTTCATTAGGGTTCCTTCCTGTTTGGTCTTCGGTAAGGACTTCCACTCGCCACTGACCTTTTCCATCCGTTGTCTTTTCCCAGACACCTGCGACAGCGCGGCTATCCCCTGTACAGGCAATATAAAGATCACGGTGGGCAGTGTCGAATACAGCCATCAAAGCGCAGCTACCTAAAATGGAGTGCGGATTAAGAACAGACCAAGTATATGAAGTAAGGGACGCCAAATTGACCTGAAATGGCGGGCAGCATCGCCGTAAGCGCAAGGGGGTGTTGACTGAGGTCCGGGATGACTTTATTTTTCATTGCCTCTGCATCCAAGTTATTTGCTAGTATCTGGAGGGGTGCATTAATGAGCTCTGTATCCAGCTTTGTGAATGCATCTTCGATAGCACGCGCCACCTGCCCCGGATCTGAGTCCAGAGGAAGCTGGGTGGATTTAGAGGATGAGGACCACAAAAGCGATGTAAGGTTCTGAAGAAGACCTGCACGAGGCTGAGATTGTGGGTTTGAAACGAGGTTGGAGAGCTCCAGGGCTACGGCCTTGATAAGGACACGGGAAAGAAGCTGAGACGTGTCCCTTCCGCCGTGTCCATCCATAACTGCAAAGAAGAGATAGTCGCCGGGTGCAGCTGGGTCGGAATTGTCCCGTGCTATGACCTGATGTGCGTTCGCATCTTCTATAGGGTCATTTGATGCTAAAGCTGCAGTTGAGTACTTCCAAATGGGACCTCCTGGTCGAGAGTGTGTGTTGGCGATGGCGTTTTCCCTCATGCGTGCTTCGAGAATTTTTATTGGCACAAGGGCAAGTGAGCGGGTAGCCATTTCTGGCCGTCCGTCAGCGCCCTTAACTTTTACAGGTATTTCAAAAGTCTCGTGGTGTTCCGACCTGGATCTGTAGTAAACATATGCTGGGCCTCCGACAGCTACCGCAGCTGCGATAGGTTTCCATGCATTCCTGAGCATGCCCAGCAGTTGCCTACTAGAATATAAGTTTCCAATAGATTTATATCACAGCTTTTATGTGATTTATGACATGAACTCGCGTACTTTGGTCCGTTTGGTGACTAGGCCTGTGGGAGGAAAGAGTTGAGCACGTGATATGTGATGGTTTGTTTGTAAAGCGGACTCGACGCCCTGGTGATATCCTCCATGGAAGTGCGTTATTGCTTTGTCCTCTGACTACTCATCGCTCAAACTGCTAGTCATTTGACGCTCAAAGGAGCTAACAATTGCATCCAGCGACTCCATATAGCCACCTCGCTGTTTGCGCTGCTGTTCGAGTCATTCCACCAACACAGGGTTTTGCCCCAAATGGATAGGCTTCCAACTGGTTTCATACAAAAGGCTGCGTCCCCCATCGCTGCGCCCATCCCGCGTGTAAGTCAAGCAAGTGGTGTGAAACCTTTCCTCCCCTCAAGCGACTTCTAATATTATGACATATCTCAAGTTATCGACACCTCCATTTTTACCCACAACACCTACTGGGCCCTCACCCAAACCTATATCCAAACCTGCATCAACAGTACCAGTAGATATCGATCCCCAAAGTCAAGCACATGCAGATACCTTAGCAAGTCTTGGAATCAAAGTCAGAGATTTCGCGTACGAGAGCAAACTGCCCCCTGTGCGGTCTTTCCGGTTCCGCCAGATTCAACCAGGGCCGCCAGCTCTGAAACGTGTGAGGACAGAGATAGAAGATGACGAGAATATATTTTATTCTAAACCCAAGTCGGGAACGGGGGAGGGGAGCTCTTCAAAGAAATCGAAATTAGAACGGGAGGCCACCGAGCCGAACCTTCAAATGCCTTCGAACAATAACCCTGTGCGAACTCGGTGCTTCTATGATCTCAATGACTATGAACCGGAATCCCAGTCAGTGGCGTCGAATTCGCAACAAAGTGAATGGGAAACCTCACAAATTCCGCCACGATATCTTGAATCCGAAGACTCTGAACAGTATATCGATACACCTCTCGTAACACCCAATGGTTCCCTTCAATGGCGAGTAGAGAACACGAGTGATATGCTAGAATCGCAACTAGACACAGAATCTCACGTCAATGAACCAGAGTTACTATCATACTCGCAACTCGGCATGTCATCACCAGCTGACACGACTGGAACAGGGTTATATGGAACTTTGACCCCGATGTCATCACTATCATCTATCTCTTCGAATCCCCCACTACCATCTCCCAAGTCTCCTCACCAGGATTCAATACAATTGCTCGAGGGTGGGTCGCCTCTGAGCGAGTCAGCCCAGCAGCCGAGGTCGTCAAATAAGTCACCCAGCCACTCTAAGCCCACTAAACAACAACTTCGAGTTGCATCGCGGTATCAACTACGCAAGCGTTCGGCACCCACATTCCTTCAGTCACCCACGAAGCCAAGTACTCGTGCCCGCCATAGCATGTATCCTCATCCGATACCATTTCCAGTGCAGCCCCCTCACACCAAATCGAAGTCTCAAGCATCATCAGTCTCGCCCCACTTGCGGAAGCGCACCGTGGTTCCCGGTGGTCGAGACGACGCGATGATCGTCCGGTGATCTGTTCACGCGTTTCGTGTTTTTACTATGTAGATTAGCATGGCTTCCTGTCGGGTCTGTATTATTGTTCAGATGTTCAATGCCCCAGCCGTTCCTTCCATGTGCACCATTACATTTTATGATCATTATTAGCTCATTTTATTTCGTTCGTCCCTCGCTTTTTGTAGTGTTGTTGTAAGCGTCTGTTACTTATGTTACAAGTATTAACGTGTACGTTCAGAATTCAGAATAACCGCGGAGGTACACATAAAGCCGAGTTTACACGTGATCACTCATAGATAAGACATTTACCGAATCGACTTCGGTATTCCGGGCCAAATGGCTGCTCCCTCCTCTCTCAACACCTCTCTCCTTTAACTTCCATGCAGGTCACAATATCTCTCCTTCATTCTTCTCTCGCTCTTGTACACATTCCCCGTCCCCGGCTGCATCAGCTCTCTCATCCAATCCTTAAACAGATCCTCCAGCCACATCCGACTTTTTTAAATATCACTTGCAATGAGGTAGAACTCAGCCTCTTTGCAGAGGAATCAGCCCTTGCAGACTTTGAACCTATTGCAAGGAAGGATCGCCATAAAAAACGCGCTAGGTCTAACTCTGCATCAGGTCGACGAAGCGTTTCACACAGCTCAGACATCGACTCTGTTGAGGTCTCACATGAGAGGTGGAGCGTGTTACAAGTCGATTCACACAACGATCAAATTGGTACATTTCACACACCTCCTTCTTTGCTTCTTTTACTCACACAGTTTAACTCTATCAGACAACTCCGGTGCCCGTGTGAACGAGGTCTCGGCCCCATTAGCAGCTGCTGGAATTTCAATTCTCTATCAATCATCTTACATGAGTGATTTCATTTTGGTAGGTGTCCCTGGCGATGGTATCCCCCTTGCTTCCATGATTTACTTGTATACTTTCCATGCCTAGGTGAAAAAGTCTCGCCTGCAAGACACCATGAACTTACTTGCTGAGGCTGGTTTTGATATCTACGCCTCGGGATCAGATAGCACGCCAATTAACTCTGTAAGGCCAAAAGACAGATCTTCTGTCCATGACTTCCGTTCACCAAATATTGTCGTACCTTCCATGACCCGTGCCAGAAGCGGAACAGATCCTGCCGGGTCTAAAATGGACTCCAGATCGGTATGGAACCAGCATCAGAGTCCAGGCATTACAAAAACACCCCCTCGCAAGAAATCAAACTCTCCAACTGCTGGCGACGTTCGTCTACTACCCTCTGACTTGGCCTGTGTCGGCCTGTCAGAAGAACAGGGTGCCGATCACTGGGGCCTCAAAATAGTCAAACTAGTGGCTTTCCCCGAGTTGATATCCTCTCCATCTCTTTCTCGCGCGCCACTTACACCCATCTCTCCTCCTATATTCTCTCTCCCTCTATTCTCTCGCAAGTCTTCAACGCCTCTTTTCGATTTCTCTCCTCCAGATCCGGACTCTACGAGCCACGATATTTCCTCAAACCCGTCAAGCCCAACTACGTCTTCTAGCGAAGACGATGGCTACTTCTCTCGTTCTCCAAAGAAAAGTTTGTCAGAATCGCTGCCCCAGCCAGTCTCTCGTTCTCAGACTGACCTAAGGAAACCCCCGGCCATCTCACTTACTTACAAGCATCATTCAAAACACCTAATCGAACCTCTTTCGTTGGTCACCTTCCCCCTCGACACTTCAAACCACCATGGGCCCACTTTAGGGATGCCATTCTTTAGTTATACCAGAACCGCAGAAGGGTCATCTCTGACGGCTGATGTATACGTACTAGCCGCCTTATTCCCTCCAGCTGAACGGCACATGGTCATATGCAGTGGCGAATTGGATGCGGCTGACCGTGGTACCCTTGAGTTATCGAGTACAATGAATTGGCTGGATGACACTGACGCTGAAGATGGGGATTCTCAAGGAAATATCTTGAGCTGTTTGCAAATTGATTTGCAGAGATTCGGTTTGGGTACGTCATATTTGCAGTAACCGTTATTCTGGCTAGGTTGACCCAGAACTTGTCAGATAAATATGGCCTTGTCAACCGATTTTCAAAGGTACTCGAAGAAAACAAAATTAACCACATGTATAGTTCATCGTTCAAAACGGCAAATCTGTTGGTGAGTGGCTATCTTTTTGAGAGTCATCACATTTGATTCCAATGTTTCCTAGGTCGATAAAAAGAACGCGCGCCGTGCACAAGCCCTACTCTGTAGTTGCTAAACAGAGCTATATAAACCCGCTTTCATCACACCATAAACATCGTATCTGTCATATCTTACTCTTTCCATTACTTGGCATCCACCACCTATCATTTCTTATCTACTTTTGGGGTAACTGGTTTTACTTTACGAATTTTTGCGGCAACTTTTCTGTGTTCCTGATATCTTGCCCTGACTCCATTGTCTCGCTTATTGGCTTATCTTCAACAATCTTTTGTATCCGTATTCGCGTGTATTTGTCTAGGATTCGTTAAATTGGGATGTCAAATGTATGGGATCAGCGTTGGCCTTTTCAAATATAATCAACGCGCAGCGAACACGAAAACCTTGAACTTGTTTATGCTGGAAATATTGGAAATAGAATAAGCAGGATAGAAGCTAAGTGTAATGTATCATAATAAATAATAAGGTCAATACTGGAACCGCTAACTATCTATACCAGTCATCCAGTGAGGGTAGGTCATCCTCGTCTTCATCGATAAAGAACAGAGGACGTGAGGTCACTTGAAACTTTTGAGGCTGCATTCCCACCCCAACTTGAACCAGCGAATCGAAAGGGTACATATTCGAATGCTCAACCCCAGCGTGGATGCCAGGACCGTCAGAAATGTCTTCTCCATCGCGTATGTAAAAGAAGCAACCATTTCCCTCTTCATCGTTAGGGGTCTCGGGAGCAGGTGTTCCGGGCCGCGATTCACTCTCGCTCTCCATCTGATCCACAAAGATTTCGTCATATGACATCTCGCTATACGGAAATGAGAGCTCAGAGAAGTAATCCCAGTCTTCAGCAGAGTTGGCGATTTCTATTAAATATGATCGCACTGTAAGGCGCTGCCCAAATGCAGCGTCCTGGATATACGGGGTTGCGTTGTTTTCGGTCAGCTGAGGTGATTGTGGTGGAGGTGCGTTAATAATAATATGAGGGAGCGTGAAGGGACATGTAGAGTCCAGAATGGTAGTCCCGAGAAGTCCGAAACTGGCGATAAGGATGGGCTAAAAGATAGGTTGGTTATTTCAAATTCCGGATCAGAAAACACTGGAAAATCACCTCCGCCGGGTCGCTCCACATGAATACAGGATCAATTTTAGAAAGAAGAGAGGGTCGGACATCGTAGCGCTTTCGGAACAAACATGCGAAATCGCTGGCAGCGAAAAACTGATGGAAAGATAAGGAAGAAGTCAAAGAATTATGTTAGCAAACCTACCACAGCCTTGCATTGCGCTTTTTGGAGGGTGCTAACTAGTTGTGTTACAATAGAACGTTCAGCTGTAGAGTCGACCTTGTGGGTGGGGAAGATGTCAGGTGAAATCTGGTATTGGAAGGTACACGTACTGGTCGCTCGATTTTGGCATAATTAAATACAGGTATAGGGGCCGGCGAGACGGGATATGAAGGGGTGCCGTCCAAAGAGGTGGTGAGACTCGGAAAATGTTGTGATTGTGATGTATTGAAAGGCAGATGTTCAGACAAATCTAATTCTGGTACTGGGAGGCTCCCTTGCCACTGAACATCGGCACGATTCGACCAGGCTATGTATTGGTCTTCCCAACTCTCTTCTACTTGCGTGATAACTATGTGAGGAGCGTGGTAGGGAAGTGCTGAATCTAGGACGAGGTTTGACGGGTTGTGGTAAAAGTATTTCAGGACCTCCTGAACACAAAAGCTTGTAAGCCGAGTTCCAAGAACAGCGCATAACAACTCACGTTATCATTCGTCGAGTCCCATACTGTTCCTTGCTCTTGACAGGACGTTAGCACGTTCTGGACAAAAGACGCGTGTTAAAAGTGGTTTCAGAGCTGAGAAAAGGTTACCAACCTTAGTACTCGCGTCATGACGCGTATTATTATTAGATAGCTGCAAGATTTCCTCTTGAGGAGGGCACGAGGCAGGTTCGTGTGTGATTGATATGTACCCCACAATGGCATCGTCCCGACAACTAAGCGAGCAATGATCTTGGTCACTGTTGGCCTCATACAAAGCATTCGAACAGTCCCCACTCAATGCTAATAACTCTGAGGGTTCATGCTATGAGTTTACGTTAGGGTGATTTGCTGGACAAGAAAAAGAAAAAGTACTTGAAAAAGATTTGCTTCAATTTCCAGTGTGACCTCTGTTCCTTCCACGACACCTCCTGAAGATGGAGTGTCTTGGGTTTTTTTTTTTTTAGTTGTCGTGTCAAAGCTGAAGACGTGAAAATTTGGTCACCATTCTCTAATTCCGAGCACGTGATTCGTAATGCTGAGCGCGGAGTACGCGGTGGTCGTCGCCCTATCACTGTTCCGCTCATCCTCGGTGGTCTGTATGGCGTTGACATATTGGAATGGATCTATGTGACACACAAATCACTGCACCCTGTTATATCCTCGACTGACACTAGAAGGGTGATGGTAGCCGCTGCACTCCCTTGTGGCGCACTTCAACACGGTACTAGGTGTTTAGTGTTGCCAGTCTATGACAAACCACACGGCCAAGGTAGTCAGAAGAAAAGATTTAGAAGGGGTGTCTGAAGTGCGGCCTACCTAGTTTTATACGAATGTTGGTAGGTATGGAAGCTGTGCAACTGGCCACGAGTTGGTACGCAAGCCTTGCCCTCTTCGGGTGACAGCTATTCCTCCAGATACAAATAATCGGTATGAACAAAGCATGTGGGACAAAAGTTGCCTTCATGGTTCATATATATGGCCACTAGACCTCCACATGCATGAAACTCAACTGGAACATTCAAGGTGGCCAACTGAACTGGTCTCCCTGGTGGTAAGGGCCATTCGTACAGTAGGAGCAGATAATTAATTACATGAACTGCTCAAACTTGATACCAATGTTAGTTGCTTGTAATAGTAGCTAGCACCATTTATCAGATACAATCAATGACCATTTAAAACTCCTTCGTCTGATCGGCGCCCAGAAACCTTTGAAAACCGTTGCATGGAGTAGTTAGCTTGTGTGACCTGCGTAAACTCACATTACTACCCAACTGAAAAAAAGAAAACAAGGGTGGGTTTCTTACCCATTGCACAAGAGCTTGCAGGAAGCTAGGCAATCGTGACAGATAAGGCACAAAGTTCGTGTAGAACGGCACCATAATGTGCTGTGAGTGCTGTTCATCGAGCACCGCTATTATATGCTTCACCACAGTGATCGGTTGAAGAGAAGGGAACAAAAACTTGAACCACCAGCTATTTGACAAGGTAATCGTCCCAAACAGCGGCGTAAGAATATGTCCCGGGGTAACGAGTGTCGTACGGATTTGAGGGCATTTATAACTGTAGATCGCAGCGACAAAATGAGATATGATGTATAAGATGTAGAGCAACCTTACCAAACATCGAGTTCATATCTTAGTGACTCATGCAACGAAATGGTGGCTGCCTTTGAAGCGCAGTAATCAGCTGAAGAGAGATATTAGGTCGGTTTAGAGATTGGTATTGAATCCATATATCGTACACATTTGCGCGGCTCCATGGTAGCCCATTACAGAGGATACAGTAACAATGTGACCTGATTTGCTTTTCAGCATGGCGGGCAAAAAAGCCTTGATAGTCCAAAAATGTGTCAGAGTATTGACCCCGAAGGTCCTGTGGTTGTATATTAGACGGGTGCAGAAAGATTCCGTGCTTGACAAACTGTTCTATATCCTTGGTGGCTAAGTCGAGGATTAATTTGCCTTGAGCGACACCTGCGTTGTTAATGAGAATGGTAGGATCGCCAATCTGAATTTAGCAAATTAGTCATGACAATATCGCGGCCCAACATGCAGTTACCTCTTCTGTAATCTTTCTTGAAACAGCTTCAACCTCTTCCCACTTTGAGACGTCGCACTTATAGTAGGTGATATTGTCTACCGACCTGTGTCAATTAAGACAATAAAAGAGGGAGAGATATAACAAACAATTTTCAGTGACGATGGGGTTGACGTCAAGGACTACGACGTTGACGCTGCGAACAGCTAAAGTATTTGCTAAGAGCTCCCCAATTCCAGAAGAGCCTTATCAATGTCCTTAGCGTGGATCGTAGTTAGGATGACATGACAGCTCACCTCCAGTAATGACAACTACCTGCTCTCCCCAATTGAACCTTCCTGGGCCGAAGAAGAGACTCCCTTGATTGCGGTATAGCCTTGAAGTCCATTTAATAAACCCTGTATAGTTGATGTAAGCATAGTTATGAGAAGGGCTACATGACGAAAGGCTCACAGAACGACGATATGAGAATCCAATAAATGGATGTATATAGAACGATTGGATCGGTAACCTTCGCCCCCTGAAAGATGTAGAAAACGGGAATAAAGAATACAAAGAATGGTCCTAGGGTGATTCAGTCCTTGCTCTTACTAAACATGGTGAAGGGGGAGTGTTACCAAAAGCTGTATGTGCCAGCACTTTGACGAACATGTCAATGTCAAGAGAATCAAAGATTGGTGACCCGTCTATGGCGCGTTGCTTTTCCATTGCGACGATTACTTGCTAGTAGGTGAGAGAAGGCGCAGCCTCTGTCTTGTGTGGAAAAGGAAAAGGAAGAGAATAGAGGAATGAAGTGAAGTACGGTACAATACGAATGACATGTGCTTCAATCAGACGTCAAGGCAAATAATCATCACTGATGGATGATGGTTACACTTGTACCACCATATGGCTCGGTCATGGTCATTGTCGTTGGCTCAGTGGCTTCCATACTGGTGCATATATGCAGGTACTGTTCCGAGGGATAGCATGCACTATGTAGCACATTCACTCGTTTCCGCTGCACGTTGTCTAAAATTGGACTTGCTTCTACTCGTGACAGTTTTGAGTTTGCCCTCAGTCTACTTAGTCCTTCGTTTCAGCCATCACCTGAAACTCGCTTTGCTCACTCGTGCACTCCATGTTTTACATCTCTTAGAAAAATTCTCTTGTTATCTTTGTTCATCATCATCATCATGGGTAATGCTATCGAACCAGCTGTCGATGTCCTTCCTACCACCCACGAATCTCCTCACTCGACGATTCCCAATGATGAGCTTTCTAACCAACTTGCATCGGTGAGCCGGCTCGTGGACGGGACATCCGACTGCTGTTCATTGTACATGAAGATCTCCGTATGCAACGTGGCCCAACCGTCTCCTGAAGAAGTATAGTTAGTTTCTATCCCTAATTATTGAAACAAACACATGTTCTGTTAGCATATGAATACCGAGGACTCCCACCTGATAGACGACGTTGGTACTCAAACCCTCATACGCGAGGTTCGCCCTTTCGATGCGTGGATGCCTTTCCTATCTTCCGTGGCGCCTAACATCCGTTCACAGGCTGAAAATAAATCAAACTCAGATATGAACGCTTCAACGGAGTCTCCAAACACTTCACTCCCGCTTTCAGAATCAGAAATTCCCGAGACTTTTGACTCTTCTTTCGACCCGACTGAATTGTCCGTTTTCTTTGCGAATAACGTTGCCATTGTATCAAAAATTATAGACCAAGGTCAAACGGTACGCATATAGGTCAGTACATGATCATCTGGATGTGTTGATATTACCTGCAGGCTTCTCTACCTTTGTTACCGCCCCAATCAGATGAAATCATTCAGAAATCTCCCTCCCAACACTCTTCACCATCAGCCACTGGCTCACTTCTATCATCCCCTACCTGCCCTTCATTAACAACTGAATCCGTTGACGCGCCTGCCGGTTGCTCATCCGCAAGTAATGTATTGATAGCCTGCAATGAGACGGTATTTAGTGTTTGCAAGTCCACCATTGTGAGCTGACGAGATGATCCTTCCAGCTTCACGCCCCTTCTAGTGGTGTCCTCATCTACCCTGCGGAGGATGACTTTTTTCCAACAAGTCCTCGCGGCGTGGAGTCTGTTTCAAGTGGTTTCCTTACAACCCCCACTAAAGCGACGGTAAATACAGCAATATCACCATCTTCTCGGTGTCTAATTGTCTCTTCCGTTGCAGCTTCGCCAGCCACTATCACAGTTCACTGGATCTGTCTACTCCGTGATCGGTCCCCAAGAAATTCGAAATTTGACCCTCCTGCTACCGGAAAACGTTCCCCTTCATGTTACTACATATGCTGATGCAACAAATGTTTGTCCTCTGCACTCGTTATCTCCGATCTGTTTATACCCTCTTTTTTAGCTTGCGATACAGTACCCGGAGCGTGCCAATGAAATACTTGCGCTCCCCCTCTCTAAGCCAACTTCGACCATCCCGGAATGTGATACAGTTCTAGAAGCGGATCGATCCTGCTCACCAAGTCTACATGATCCTGAGAAACCCAACTGGGCTGCGGCGCAATCCCGAGACAAGTTAGAAATTTCTGAATCTCTTCAAGTGCCCCAATCTCGTGACAGTCAAGGACCCGAAAGCCTATGTCTTGAGCCTCTTCCTCGCAAGCCACGCCGCCGTCGGGGCAGAAACCGCACCAAACGTTCTCAGACCCCGCCCCTCAACAATGATCACAACACCACTGGATGTGTTTCGGCTCCCCCTGATAAGCATCCCCATCCTAGAGGAGCTGAGAGAAACATTGGCGCCGGCAATCCTCCCGAACTTACTCCTTGTCAACAGCATATAACCTCTAAAAGTAATACCAACGACCTAGACACCCCAGCTCAAATGTACAGCGAACACCAAGAAATAGCTCAGGCCCATGATGCCCAGCCATCACCTAAACCATTTGAGTGCTCCGATGTTGGCGCACATAAGCGACAAATATTGGATGCTATTTCAAGCGGCATGAGGAAAGACGCCACAAGTTCACCAACTGGTGCACAGCATCAGGCACCACCAACCACATTAGGAGCTGACCGGCTTGGCCGGCACATCATATTTCCTCGTACAATAAGCAACAGTCACGCGACATATCGACGGGGTTTTCGAGTACAAAAACAACCAGTGGCTGACCGTAATATGACTGCTCGGAGGTATCTTGGTGATGATACTGGTCAACTCAATGTTATCACAATTCGGGACCCTGGGTCGAAAGGCAAAGTTGATGCCCCGACTTCCACTTCAATTGCCAGAAATAGGAGGATCGATACACCCGGTCCTGGAGAGACGTCCGCAGAAAACTTTCTTCAAATCGGTCAAATTGGTGAACCAATCACAGTACATAATCAGCCACGCCAGGGGACGTATGTTAAGGAGGAAGTTAGCCTGACACCACGCTTCGATCAGTCCCCATTCCGCGAAATTCTACCAGAAGTAATAAACAAGGATACAGTTCACTATCGTAGTCATACAGCTCATATGGACGCACATAATGCCAACAACGTTCCTTCCAATACCAAATCACATGTGTCTCCCAGACTTACCTCTTTAAGAATTCAAGAAAATCATGCGCCTATTGACTCAACAAACGGGTTGCATTATTCTCAGCACGCCGCTGATAGCGGGCTTCCTGCTGCTTCTACAAGGCATAACGTAGCACCTTCTCGAATCATGCAATCCCTCAATCATTCGGGCGTATTTCTCCCACCCAAGCCCTTGTTTGTTAATAGTAATCATAGCAATCGTTCTGGCCGACGCACAGATCACCAACACCCATTTGGACTAGACCCCCACATTAATAGCACACCCGCGAAGTGTGTCGGAGAACCGGCATTCATTGGTCCTTCTGCCAATTCAAACGGCCCGGTGACATATGCTCAGCGGCGCACATATACTGCTCATGGCCAGCCACTACCGGCTCAATCGGAGGCGTTTTCTCGGCGCTACATGTACATGTACACTAATACTGGGGCTGAGGGACTAGTTGAACGCAACATGATGAGGGGCGCTCGGGTTCAACATGACATGCAACGCCGCCATCATTCGGGCAGGAAAAATCAACTTGGAGGCAGTCAGGCGCCTTTCGCAGGTACTAGGATTGGGGGTGGGGATGCTTAAGGACAAGTTGATGGCGATAGTGGGTTTCATCTATTCTTCTGCCTTTTCCACGGGCATGTTGGATCAGTTTCAAGTAGAATCATGGGTTGTGTGGTTTTGTAGGCACTTTATCACAGCCCTTAAGTGCAATGTTTTGACAGCTCTCAGGTGTAAGGGGAACCTTACTAGTCTGTCCATTTTCCGTCAGTGATCCGTTGATGGTGATAAATGAAAAGATCCATAGTCCAAGTACTTGCACATTGACATAGGTATAAAAAAACAAGATTGTGGTGTGTTCACGAAGTAGCTTCAAACAAACAGGCTCCAAAAGGGCCGGAGAAACAATGTGATGTAGACGTCGACGACTAATAGCACAACAAGATCAAAATATATGCCGGACGCTGTCCAAGGCGGAGTCTCTGACCCCACAAGTAAGAGGTGCTCAGCGACTTCAAGTCGGTGCAGGCTCTAGGCCGCAGGAAGGATGTAGGTTTTTGGGTATCTTGGGAGGTGTTACACCTGAACATTTTTGCTGTGTACAGATGCGTGTTAACGCTGGTACCTCACGTCTATGAGGTTTAGGTACTTACGGAGCTTGCCCGATCACATTGCCTGCAGGATCATAAAAACAAACATAGTAAGTGGCTAAGCCAGTGCTATGCCCCAAAAGGTTGTTGCACTGCGAACGAGCGCATCCGACGTGTGTGGTGGATTGCCAAACAATCTGTGTCCAATGATTGTAAGTGGGATGGGTCGGATCATACTCATCTGCGAATGGTTTCAAAATGAGCGACAGCGATGCATAGCAACGAGTAATAAGTAACACACCCCTGTCCTTTGTGAATTGCTCAATAGCAGTGGGAGGGGGGAACGGTCCAGTTGCTGCAGTATGTAGTTCTCCGTAGGCCGTCTCACTAAGCGTCCCTCCCGTACGCTCAAACACGCAATTATCCGCCCATGATTCAGCCATTATGGCGAGCTCTGGTGACCAAACCAAATCTTGAGCATTGTGAAGTCTCCGGATGATGTTATGGCTATGCAAGAAGGCAGCTATCTGCAGTGGCGAACCACGTCTTGAGAGCTCGTGCGCTGATGATACATGGTGGGGAAGGGCGTGAACGGGAAGAAGAGCAGTCAAGGAGAGTAAGGATAGGAAGATCATGAAGAGCATGTTGGGTGTCGATATACAAATGAGTGCAAGGGGGCGAGCTCGAAAGCAAGCTAAGAGGAGAGGGGGACCAGGTTGAGGTTGGACGGAGAAGGAAGGATGGGTAAAATAATTCTCGCATATGATCAATCATCGTCACGTAAGAGGCTTGGGATTCCCATGTAGTATGTAGTCAAGGCGTTCAACGGCCGACAAGTTCAACAAAATATCTTACAAGTCTTATACAAGGTCTTCTACTCAGGTGTTCACTGCAGGAAGATGACTCTGAGAGGGGCTTTGGAGACGAAAAATGTTTCCAGTTTGTATCTTACGGCTCTGATCAGGGCCCACGTGGGGATATCAGGGGTGGCCAGTTGGAGGCTTTGTCGTATGCCTCGATAACTGTCACCTGCGCGGGACCGCTGATGCGGGTATAATCTTAAAAGATGAGAGCACCTGAGCAAGTCTCGAGGTCAGAAACGGAGCTAATGATCGCGGTCTATACAGGACGTATGTTGTATTCTCGTTTAAAGCTATCGAGATCTTGCTCTTTGGATTTGTACTGCTCCGTTAGGTTGGAGATCGCCTTGTGTATCTATCGAACAAGGTTAGACTAGACTGGGCTGATGAGGAGTTTCACGAACCCCGTCACGAGTAGTCTGCAATGTCGGAACAACATCTTTCACTGTTCGCTCTACTAGAACACCCCCAATCAGCCGGAAACATTTCCTATCTGGCTCCTCTTCCAGCGCGTCTGTGAGTGTGACGAGCACCAGGCTTGATAAAGAACATTTAGTGGCTGTATAAGAGTAAATGAATGCCAAGAGTACTTACCCATGCTCATCAGCTTGTTGTTCGAGCTCTCCTATCTTGCCTGCTAATGCTTGCATCTCGTTCTGCATCCGAATGTAGTTCTGTTGGATCTCTTGCTAATATTTTAGAGTAAGATCACCAGTAAAGTAGGAAGAAAAGTCATTCACCCTGTTCCGAAAGCACTGGCGCCTTCGACTTTTGTTTCACAGACTGCGACGAGGACGACATGAGTGTTCAGTGCAGGTACTTGGCTAATTTTGAGTTCCTGTTGATGCCATTGGCTGGTATTTGCGTGACTTTTGTGACGCTCATGTGACCCCTTGAGCTCCCGATTTCGCTCGTTGCTTGTAGTAAACCTCCTCTCCACTGTTGCCAACGTCGACGCCGACCATGTCTTTCGTTCGGCACCGCGTATTCGCAGGACTTCAAACGCGTTTATTGCTGTCCACTCGCACGTCACCGCTCAGCTCAGCGATTTTGGCTAACCGACTAATTACTACTTCCACTCGTGCACTTGCCCAACATGTTCAGGGACCCTCAGCCACCAACAACCACGATAGGCTTTCTAGCGCCATAAACGACTCCCACAAACACAGTAGTGCAACTCCGAAGCCTACGTACGATGCTCAAGGGAACGAGATAAATCCTTACAAGGATGGGCCCTCCGCCCTCGACAAAGCCGTTCATATTTTCTTCTTGACAGAAATTCTTCGAGGTCAGCATCCAAGCGAAACGTCCACTCTTGGAAGAAATTGAAATGTTCATTAGGGATGTGGATTGTATTGGAGAACTTCTTCCGCCCGCCATACACTATCATGTACCCTTTTGAGAAAGGACCATTGTCACCCCGTTTCCGTGGAGAACATGCTTTGCGTCGATATCCCACCGGGGAAGAGCGTTGCATCGGTATTGTTTGATTTTGTCTCACAGTATTATCGGTGTTCATGTGCTTCCACCATTTCTAGCTTGCAAACTGTGTGAAGCCATTTGTCCTGCTCAGGCGATTACTATCGAAAGTGAGACTCGGCAGGATGGGTCAAGAAAAACAACCAAATATGGTCCGTCCTGGTTTTTGTACTTCTACTCGAGTGTCTCGTGATGATAGGTTTTCAGATATCGACATGACCAAATGTATCTATTGCGGCTTCTGCCAGGAAGCTTGCCCAGTTGATGCTATTGTGGAAAGTAAGGCATCACTTTCGCCCGAATTTGTTGCCATACAGAGACAATCTAAATATAATACTCTTTTCAGCTCAAAATCAAGAATTCTCAACGGAAACCCGCGAAGAACTTCTTTACAATAAGGAGAAACTTCTTGCGAATGGAGACAGAGCCGAGGCGGAAATTGCAGCGAACCTCCATTGTAAGTTGTTCTTGGCCATGCTGTCGGGTAGTAACTGACAAAATACAGCTGATCACGTTTATCGTTAGCGAGTGAGAATAAAAGTGGGATAATGGGTAGAGTATTGCACTTGGTACTACCTTGTACAGTTATTTTTGATACTGCAACCCCGACGCCGATTACTGAAATAGGCCCGTTCCATCACGTGATTTTGCGCTTGACAAGTTTACCGCCAGAATTTGACTCGGACACAGGCTTTTACCCAAGTTTGCAACGTGGTGCTACAGCAGTCTCCATTCCAACTATTGACAGTATCGCAGTCGTGTCAGGATCTGTGTTTCTAGATACCGATCAACGTATATGTTTCAGCGCTAAACCACACCTCGACAGAAGTCTGGATCATTCCTTGGCTATTAGCCTATGGTTTTGCGTCAGATGTTAGTCATGTTCACAGACTTTCATGTGTTGCAGCCCCTTTCTGACTCGACTTTATCAGTTCTCTCACACTCAGCCCGCCTTTGTTGTCCCCATTTGAACATACCAAATACAACAACAGCGGACAACATACCTTTCAGCCGCGGATAACTTCGGTTTTATAGCAACGTCGTCAATCATAGTTCATACAGCAGTGATCGGTCCCCAACATCAATTGTAGCCAGATATCACAGTGAGTAGCCGCTTATCACTTTCTAAAGTTCAATACATTTCGATGGATTGGTATTCCATTACAAGACTGTCACAGCGTTATCCGGGCACCGCATGATTTTACTTCAGTCAAGAACCCTCACAAAGATGGCAAGAATGGTAAGAGTAAAGTCAGCCGCTTAGGCATCTGTCCTAGCTCTCGCCACACATTCGACAGGAAGCGCCCATCATATTGGCCATCAGCTTTATTCTTCACCCAGAGGCCGCCGGCCGAAGTTTAATTACCACCAATTACTAGGACGAGCATATTGCCGGCTGCGCAACGGTAACACCCATGGTTGGAAAGTAGTCATCTGCGTACACTTATCATTCTCACGTAACGCACACCCGCAAACGAAGTCTTTCACATGGCGGTAACCTGTCAGGGCTAGGGACCCCTTACCGCAGTAAAACTCGCCTTCTGCATGCACTGCCTCAGCTATCGACACTCAAACCGAAGTCGTGCCCCCCACACACCCCGTAGACATTCGGCAGCACTCATAACGCCCCTATTGCAGTATCCTGTCCATATTCATGATCATGTCCAGAAATCTGGCCCGTCACATTTTTCAACACATCACTATACTATACTATTTTGTATTCAACTATCCCACTAGGAAGCGCCTTCCCAGGACGCGCACCCGTCTCCGCCACACCCGCCCAAACCTCCGTGACTCGTTAGCACACGATCAGACGCGGCCCCGTGCCCAATCTGCTACTCGAATATGCAAAAACATTGATAGAACAGCCAACCACAATTACAGGTAGTACAGGGGTTCGTTATTACAGCTCAATATGGATGTGATTTTAGACTCGAGAGTGGAGCATGAACATGGCATTGTGATGAACTTGCTCCACAACGCTGTTGTCCGGACATGGGTTCTCTCGCTGTGCACAGCAACAAACTCATATCGTACACTTCAAGGACCAACAAACCTTGGACACGTATTAGGCCGATCAAGCCGCTGTGGGGAGGCATGCGGGCAGTTGAGAGAGGGCCCTTCTGCCCGATATCCCGAAACTGACGAACGCTCTACGTCTTCCTGAGCACCTCTATTGAATAAAGGTCCTGTCGTCGGAAGATTGATCGCCTCCGCCCTATCATCTTTACGTTTGTCGGTACAAAGAGCTTCTGTGACTCCATAGTAGTACGTGTCTTACACGCATCCCCGGTTGCTTTTGACCATTTTCCTGGTTTGTTCCCCTCTTGGACTTGGACAGATCGTATTTACACTTTTTTCTTTCTCTTCGCATTCGTCTTTGTATGTTCCTTCCGAACAACATTGTATTAAACATAATCCTCATCTGGAAATGCAACTCCATAGCTAAGGGAACAATTTTTTGTGTCGGAAAGAGAACTGCAGAATGTGCTCTTTACAGTCCGTGAAGCGTTTTGGCTCACAAAAAAAAAAGGTCTATCTTGGGCAACCAGGCCACCATTGCCTAATTTGTCTAGTCACCCGACCCCTTCCGAGGTCATGGGGCGCAGCTCATGCGGCGTTTCTCAAGCGAACTGGATCAAAGTCGTCCAAGGATAGCAAGTTCACAGCAGCTAAGAAATGCATACATAAACAATTCTTGAAACCAAGAAAAGCCAACAGGGAAGGAGGGGTATTTAAATAAAGGACGGGGCGGGGAGCCGGGGGGATGGGGGGGTTTGGGTTTGGGTTTGGTTGGTTGATTGTCAATAACTACATACCAAATGGATCTTTTTACAACGTCCACATAGAAAGGTTATCATGGGGGCCCCATCCGGCCTTCCTCTTGGTTATCAACGCTCCGGCGATGTTCTCTGTGATAGCGTTTACCCCTATCTTCTGCTGTTCTCCCACCAGTGTACACGGGACCCTCACCCGCGTCATCACTATCGACATCCATGTCGTTACGACCTCTCTTCCGTGTATCCAAAGAAGAGCGACCTTGTTCCGGTGGTGGTGGTGGGAAACTAGTGCCGCCGCCACCACCTACTCCTCGATCTCGGGATGGCATAGATCGCCCATCCTCATGAACGAAATCCATGTTATCCTCATTCGGCTGGTTGACCGGACGTAGCCTGTATGACCGCGTGCGATCATGATGGTCATAGTAATGTCTTGACTCAGGCCGAGACGGCCCATCCCCAGCGCCGTTTCCGGAGCCAGAGGCTGACACAGATACGGAAACAGGGGATTCAGAGCGAGAGTGCACAGGGTACCCGCTTGAAGGGGCTGCTGGTGGCGGTAGTGCTGCGTCGCGGTAATAAGCGAATTCCTCTCGTGCGCGAGATGAGCTCATAGGCTCAGGATAGTCACCTCTGTCAGTTGGCTGACGTTGTCGGTGAGTTATTTGCGGAGAAACGATGGGGCCCATGTCGCGATGACGGCCATGATCACGGCTGCGGTCACGTCCACGCCCACGCTCTCTTTCCCTTTCACGTCCCCATTCGCGCTCCCGTTCGCGTTCCCATTCACGTTCATGATCTGTTGCCCTTTGCCGATCGTATGGTTCCTCTCTGCTCATATAGGGACCTGGGCTCATGCGCTGGTGACTGCGAACGCGGCTAGACGGACGAGAGCCGTGAGGTGTAGGGGATAGCCGCGGCATGAATGAGGCGAGACGATTATGTTGGTGTGGGTCACCATGTGTGCTAAATCCCTCGTGATTATCATGACGTCTCGATCTTTCGCGTTCAAGTAATGGTGGGCTATGCATCACCTGTTGCTGAACAGATGGGAGTCCCTCTGGGTATTGATGCGGATGGTTAGGCATGTAAGGCTGTTGCTGTTGCTGTTGTTGTTGTTGTGTCCGAGTACGTGAATGGGGCCTGGTTGGTTCGTGCGAATGCGAATGCGAATGAGCATGATGCATGGTTGGACTCGGGCGTGGATGGTGAATTGGCCCAGGGCCAGGAATAGATTGCATATGTACGATATGACGAGAGGGCTCGTATCCTGCAGAATGGCGTCTAGTCTCAGTAATGTGAGATGTAGGACCTACACCGGGACCCATTGGTGGCAGAGCGCCAGTGTTGCGCGCATCTGATGCTGGTGCCACTCGATGACGTTCGCGAGGGGTACCGTAATCTGTTGTTGAACGGTCTGATTCTATGGGAGGATGATTATCAACGAGGTCTTGATAGTGATGGCTACCTGAATGGGATCGTGAATAGGGTGGGTGGGGTGGAATGGCTGGGCTTGGATGGATAGGTTGCGGTCCAGGATGTCTAATTTGCGTGTCGATTGGAGTTGGAGTACCAGTAAGCCGCTCATACAATATGCTAAAGAGACATGATGAGAAGATGGTTCCGAGAAATTGAAACGGCGGGAAATTACGCTCTCTCCAGCTTCATCCGCTGTATACTACGTTTAGCCTGTAGTACTTTAAAATGGAGTTTATCATTGTCCTAGTAAAAAAGGAAGTAAAAATCAGAATCGAACTGAGAAGCTAAAATTTTAACGAGACTTGCGGCTTCAATGTCCTTTACTTTTCTTTTTAGGTCTTTATATTTTGCTTGATACTTGGCGTCTTCAGCGCCAGCAGCGATACCTATAGTGATAGGTTTTTGTTTTTGTTGTCTAGTAGTAGATATAGACTGTGATGAAGGGCCAGGGGATGAGGGATGAGCGGACATGGTGGTTTGACAAGAAAAGAGACCGACAGCTGGCAGGTTCGAGTCTATCGGGACTAATATTTCAGGCTGGCGTTGAGTCCGGCTTCGATTGTTCGATATCTTGCCTTTTTTGGCTACTCCTCCTGTGCTTTTTCCGAAAAAAAATAAATTAAAATAAACAGATGCGATCTCTTTTGCGTTCACGCCAGGCACCGTACAAATTTATTTTCTTTTTCATTCACCCAAGGAATCAAACAGTGCCTGTGGACGTCTTACACAGCTCGCTATTTTGTTTAGCGGCCGTTCTTTTGAAAGCTCTTTCCATTCTTCGCCACAATCAAAAAAAAAGTGGTAATTCTCACGATATTCACGTGATGTCAAACCTTCGGGTCTCTTCGCTTGTTACCCTCTGACCATCGCCAACAACAGCAACGACTCGAGTGCAAAAGCAAGTAAGCAGGGATTTTGGTTGGTTGCTGTTGTGTATACGACTAATAGCTTCTAGTGTCGGTTCCGTATAGACAGTAGGTGTTTCGAAACACGGCGAAAAAAGTGGGGTGAGCGCTGAAGAGTGTGCACAGGGACATGCCCCCAGCGGGGGGTTTCGAAGCCATAAAGTACAAACGAAACCTCCCGTTCCGTGGACCAGGCTCATTGGTTATTCTCGGCGGCGTTACGGGGATATGCGCTTATGGGTTCTACAGGGTGGGGATGGGTAATCTAGAGAAAAGGTAAGCTGGCCATTTTATTACTTCCGGGAGTGGTGGATGTGGTATATGGTCAGGTGAACGTGGAACGTGTCCAAACACATCCCGCTCGCTGATAAACGTGGTGGACATATAGGATCCGGCCGTATGCTCTACGGGCTTATCTTGTCACTTGAGGGCTTCGGTCCGCGGCTAAAAAGGGAAAACGAGCTGATTCGGGTATGACAGGGAATTACAGCGAGAGAAAGTGTGGTCTCGTATACATTTGGTACCACTTCTTATGGCGGAGGGAGATCGAGATGTGTATCGACGGGAAGAGGCAGCGAGATCTCGAGAAAGAGAGATTATGAAAGATGTAAAGGGATGGGATGTGAGTTTTTATTATTATTATTATTATTATTAATATTAATATAATTTATTGATTGATTTAAAACTAAAACTTAGACAAGAAAGGCTGTATATAACAGTAATCGGTATCGTTCACCGGAAATCGTTATCCTATGATAGGATAACACCGTGTCCCCGGGGGGTACGCAGTATAAATAGAGATAAATATCCAGTTGTTTGGTTCCGAATTGCTAAAAGAGGCAATATATACTATTTATAGTAATTCAGTTCGGAGGATGACAAGTTTGGGGGTGCCGTCGTTTGACTGTGATTGAATCAGGCAGGCCAGCCAGCCCGAATGGCTATCCCACTTGGAATCCTTTTTAAACGGCCATTATACTCTTTCCACGTCTCTCTTCCCTTCTCCCATATCCTTACTTACTCTAGGTCGCCTCGTCGCCTAATGCTCTCAGCTACTTATCACCAATACTACAAACCGGCTTCCCCAATGCTCACCTTCGACGACACCAGCCCTTTCGCCTCCCCAGATGCTGAACAAATGCTCTTTGGTCCTTTCGATTTCGAGGATTTCAATTCCCCTACTTCCCCAGGCCCTTCTTTCAACATCTTTCCTGATATCGATGACGATGTAAAGCCCGCTTACGACTTTTCACGCTCCCCGCAACACCCATCTTACAACTTGGATCCTTCTCAGTCATCTCCTACTGACAGTGGTTACTTTGATTCAACCTCATCCTTTGCTATCCCAACAGCTCACCACAAGAACTCGCCCCCTCCCGACAACAACCTCATACTGTCAAATTGGATAAACGATCCAGAACTTTCCCTCGCTTCCTCTTCATCGCCGATACCCATCCCTTCCCCTTCCAATATACCCCAACCTTCTTCCTTCATCCCCTTCCCAGATCATATTCACTTTCCTCAGAATGCCGCTTTCTCTCCAACAGAGTTTGCCGCCCTTCACCCCCTTCCACGCTCAATGTCTCCATCTTCTTCCTTTGACGACCATTACTCTCCCAGGCAGCGTGTGGACTCTATCTCTTCCGTTTCTCCCAACGACACCGCTCTCCATACCCCAGCTTGGGCATCCCAGCTTTACGTACCCCGTGCTCTGCGATCATCCACGTCCTCTCGTCCTTCTATTCGGCATTCCCCCTTCTGTGATACCACTGTACGACAGCGCGTTTCCTCCCTCCGTGGCTCGGTCACTGCTGGTCAACTATTTCAATCCTCCAGCGCCCCCACATATTCCGAACCACGGTCCCTGGGGGCAACACGATCGTACAGTCGTCGTGCAGAATCTGTTAGCGTCAACGAAGACCCTGACGCCACCGTAAGGAGAAAGAAGCGCAGCCCGCCCGTAGAAGAAGACTTCGAGACCCATGCGAAAAACAATGCCGAGCCAGGTCAGTACCACGCCACCTCCTTTTGTTCTTGTTTTTTTTTTATTTTTTTTTTAATTTCATTGTTTTTATTATTGTTCTCATTATTTGTCTTTATTGAAGTTCTTAAATCTGTTTTACGACCTCCCAAATTGGCTCCGTCTGCTTGGCAGCTGTATTTCACAGATTGGATCCAAAAACAGCAATCGTCTGGTACACGTAAGCTGAATGTCGCTCAGGCGGCAAAGGAGGCTGGACAGGAATACGCCAACCTGACCAATGACGAGAAAGAGGTGGGTTGTGTTTATTCTTTTAATGACGTCACACTCATTTTGTTCTCTATAAGCCATACAAACGGCGGTCACAGACCGCCAAGGAGTCCCGTGAAAGGGAACTTGCGGCTTACATGAAGACACTGACCCCGGACGATATCAAACGCGAGAATGCTTTTAGGGCTGCGCAACGCAAAGCTGGAAAGTCCCGAAAGAGTAACATCAAGGACCCAAACGCACCCAAGAAACCCTTGAGTGCGTATTTTATGTTTTTACAACGCATCAGGGCCAATCCACAACTCGTCCGGGATATCTTTGGTGATGAGACCGAAACTACTAAACAGAGTGTTCTCGCTGCGGCGAAGTGGCGTTCCATGACCGACGCTGAACGTCAAGTGAGCTGACATTCCTTAATCAAAAAAATGTTTGGAGCTGACTTGGTCTTCCGTTCGCTTCACAGCCGTTCCTTGCTCAAGCCGAACAGGAGAAGATGGAGTACGAGGCGGCTAGAAGAATATACGAAGAAGGCTCGCCGTCGTACGGATCGTCCAATATCAATTTCAGCATTCTACCTGGTAGCCCCCCCTTTCCGACTATGAAGATCGAGTCGGAGAGTGAGGGTGAAGGGTTTACTGCTGATGACGCTCTCGATCGTGCTCTTCGTTTCTGATGTGACATAATATTGTCTACCTTTACGACCTCTAACGTCTTTGACTGCTTCGTCTCTCGATGACTTGACAGCCACCTCTCTCCCCACCGATTCACCCCCTCTCCCCACTCACTACTACCATTTCGGTTTTTTTAGTATGCAAGATGACGGACGATGTAAATCTACATATGCTCTTTTTTTTTATTACCGATGTATTACTATTGTTTTTTTCTTCATGTGTGGAACATTTTATATGGGTTTATGTACATAGACGAGCATTTTGACAGATGGCACTCTTACACAGTTGTGATATGCACCGTCATACACGACGTTAAAGCATTAACCATTATATATTACATTATAAACTATAAATGCAGTCGAAGGACCATCTTCTGGTGGGGATCACCATCTTCGTCAAATTCTGCCCCCTTGTTCGTAGATATGATCATCAGCAACGAAGATCTTGAATACGCTTTTACACTTTGATAACCTCGCTTACCTCTGGCTGATATCCAAATCTTGTTCAAAAGACATGAGAAGCCCAAAACGGGATCCTACTCTTCACTTACTTGGCGTAGAACCCCTTTACGGGCAGCTGTGAATGGCTCACAATTTCCACAAAATCAGCGGCTCCTTTATTTTGTGCGTCTGATTTGACCCAATCGTGCAAGGCGACAACAAGCTCGCGTCCGAGGCGATAATTACGGTAGTCTTTGAGCACTGCCAGTCTGCTAAGTTTATAGTACCCTCCGGGAGCCTTGTAGGCCCGAATGGTCCCTATAGGGGTTAGTGTTGATGTCAATCTCATGAGGAAATGGGTCGAAGTCGCGTCGAAGCTGCGAATGTGGAGTCAATGTTTCAAAGAAGGGGGGGGGGGAAGAAGCATGTTTGCGAACTCATCAAACTCGGTGTCTAGAGGGAATTTTTGCTCGAAATGGAAGACGGCTACCCTCTAGGCAAAGCAATGGAATCAGTTTTAACAATGAAAAATAGGAAATGGGGCTGTACCACGTCGTAGCATTTCTGTATATCTTCTTTTGTATGAGCAATCACTATCTCGTGTGCCGGAGCAACGATTGAGTCCGACATACTTCGTTGATGATAGGTACTTACTAAGTACTTGGATCGCGGAGACACAAACTTCATAAGATGATGGGTCACGTGTGAATCGCGTTGAGCAACAACGACAAGCATAGAAAAAGTTGTTCGTGACGGTGAGCAACAACTTGTCGTTGCTGCAGGTAAGTATATTGGACGAGCAGTTGCTATCAATTAATTGGTATCAGGTTTCTAGATAGACTACCTCGTCGTTCAAGGACGAGTATTTCATGGTCGAGCCTTTCACAGCAGTCATATTCAACACCCTACTGTCACCTCGTTCGACTTTGCTATGCCCCGCCTCGTTCACATCAATCGCCCGAGTCTCCTCCCTTCGTAACCCTATTAGTCCAAATTTCTTCTCGCCTCAACCCAGGGATACTAAAGGAAAGAACAAGGTTAACGCCACCTCAAACGATTCATATCACCTCTCAGAGTGTCAAGCATGGTCTAGCTGCATAAGTCATCATGCTTTATGGTGCCCTCGTGAGTCTTTCTTGTTAGCTGCTAACTACACATCTTAATCTCCACAGACCAAATCTGTTCTATGCTCACAGAACTCACACAAGGCCGAAAGGAGCCTTCTCGATGTCACAAGAGACATCCGCCATTAAGCCGACGCGGCCTTCTCCCAAAGTATTGTTCACCACTCTTTGTCAACCAACGACGCCATTCATCCCAGTCGTCTAACGATTCACATCCCCCGGACTCGCCACCGCCTGACGAACCCACTTCCAATACACCTCCTCCCGCCCTAGACTCTCTTACCACGGAGGAGATTCACCGTCGCTTAGAAAAGATATTGCGAACCCCACGGAGAGACATCAACATGTACACATCTTGGGTTACTTACAAGGCTGCAGAAAGACATCCCATCCCAACTCGGACTAAATTGGCCTTTGCTGACAAGTTTATCAGTACCGCAGAGATGTATCACGTTCACTGGACAACCCAACAAAAATTTGCTACATGGGGTCGGCGCGCGCACGAGATTCTGTTACCCTTAATTAGCGAAATCGAGCCTCAGACACGGCTTGACCAGTGGAGACTGTGTCTTCTTACACGGGCTTTGGCTTTATCTGGAGATGTAGAGAAGGCAATATCCACGCTCCACGAAGCAGATTCGGTACCATTGCCTTACGCTCTCAAGGCTGGCATTCCTTATGCATACGAAATGGTCATGCGCTCTATCGCTTACTTTTCGGACAACACCAGCGTCATTGATTTCACTGCTAAGGAATGGAAAGCTATTGTTTCTTACATTCAGCACCCTCTCGATCAACCTCCACCCGTAGAACGTGCAAGCCGCTCCATGCGAAAGTTCTTGTTTCAGGTTGTGCTTGAGGTTTCAAACCCAAAGCCCTTTCTGGCGAGGAAGAGTGAAAGTCGCGAATGGCATGAAGCGATTGGTTGTCTTTTTATAAAGGCGTTTTCACTTGCTCGGCGTGGTCGAGAAGCTTACGATGTATTTCTAAAGATGCAAGAGCTCGGCCTTCATGTCCCCCAACCTTTCCAGTACAGCCTGATAAAAGCGCTCGCCCATCAGACATTCACAATGCAACATGCAACTGAGCTCATGGCCTCTCTTCCTCCTGGCGATCGCCGGAGTGTGTCGTATCTCCAGCTGGCTCTTTACGTCGCTGCGCGACAGGGTAACCCGGAGGCGGCTGAAAGGTACTACGATGACATCTCGAAGCAACGGCAGCCTACTCCGGACGACACCCAGTCCCTTATACAGAGCTATGCTGTGAGAGGTGATCCACTCCAAGTAGAAGCAGCATTCAACAGGTTTTTTCCATTGGATCTGGATGGGAAACGTATGCATTCACCCGGTCTATTTCATTACGCACCCGTCATCCATGCCCACGCCAAACGTGGGGACCAGGCTGGGATCACGCGTTGGTTGACGGAGCTGTCAAGCGTCGGACTGGTCCCTGACGAACACATCTCTACGATTGTCCTTGATGCTTTTGCACACTCTGGTGACGCCGTTTCTGTCAAGGCTATCCTTAAGCAGATGCGCGAAGCAGGCATGAAACCCACCGCCGCTACCTATACCATTGCTATCACCATGCTAGCCCATCGAAGGGATCCTCTTGGTGCAGAGACTATGTTCAAGCGCGCTGTACGAGAAGGTGTCGTGCCGGATAATCGTATGATCAATGCTATCATGAATGCGCACGCGGAGACTGGGTCTTGGAAGGGCGTTATCCGCACTTATGATTACCTGGTTGCTTCCGGCACGCGTATGCTCAACGCTGACAGTTATAATACCTTGATGAAGGCGTATGTCCTCATTGGTGCTCCATTTTCCGTTGTTTCCAACTTCTTCAAGCGTCTACTGAAGACGGGGGTGAAACCAACTGCGTATACATATGCACTCCTCATCCAATCAGCTTGTGATGCTGGTCAAATGGAAATCGCTACCGATATTTACTACGATATGGAGGAGCTTCATCTCGAGGAACCTGATCGTGGCCTTGAGATGAACGTGTACATTATGACCATCTTACTTGCGGGCTTTCTGCGCCACGGCGACAAGATCAAAGCAAAACAGGTATACGAGGAGATGGGCAACAAAGGCATTCGGCCCACCCCGATCACTTTCGCCACCATCATCAAATCATATGCCAATGAAAGGTCTACAGAGAATTTGCGGATCGCCGAGGAATTTATCCAGGCGCAAGCTGTCAATTTCGAGGAGCTGAACCAGCTGAAACCCAAGTACGACTCCAAATTGGCCGTTCACCATTTATACGGCCCCGTTATCTCTGCATACGCCAAGATGGATAAGCCCGAGGATACTGAGCGGGTGTACCAAGAGATGATCGACCAAGGCGCGCCGCCTTCACTTGGGACGTTGTCTGCACTTCTCGACCTTTACCGGCGACAGCTCAACATCGATGCAGTCCTTGCTATCTGGCCTAAGATATATGAGCTGGGAATGGCCCTGACAGATGACCGGCCGAGCACTGAGAACAAAGCTTCTAAAGGGGTCACAGGACCTAGGGGAACCATCCTCTCTGTGCCACTGTCTATCTACATCGATGCTCTATCCTCAGCTGGCCGACATACAGATATCGCCGCGGTATGGACCGAGTTCCGTAATAATGGATTTGTCTTCGACTCTCACAATTGGAACCACTTGGTCGTCGCCCTTGTACGAGCTGGTCAACCCGAACGCGCGTATGAAGTTATCGAGAGAATCATCATCCCCTTCCAAGAATTGGCGACTTCCACGCCTGTGGATCGGCTTCGAGACCAAAATCCAAGCTCGCCGCTCATCTCTGACGTGTCAGTCCCAAATAACCCAGATGTGATTGAAGAAACCCCTGGAGAGCCTCCACTGCATCGGGATGGGAAACGCATGCTTGCGTCTAGGATTGCGGAGGAGCGTATAGCCAGGACGGAGGGCTGGGATCCTGAAGGTCAAGATGACGACCTTGCGCACCACCTATACATCCTCCATAAAATCTCCCCATCTTGGGCTACATGGAAACCTCACAACGCTACTCTCACCATGTTGCTTGTGGCCTACAACCGACTTACTGCAGGGATGCTGGTTAAGCCATTCCAATCCGACGGCCCTGGCAGCCTTGAACCCGAGGAAGATGAGCAACCACAAGCCTGGGAGATTCTCACCAGAATACGCGAAAAGTACCCCAAGGCGGTCAATGCCGTGCTTAGCTTTGATTTGCGAGAAAGGCAGAGATTAGGAGAGCACTACGATGAAAGATACAAATGGGGCTAAGGCAAACACTGGTGATAAGGGGGAGTATGAATACATGGTGGTGGTGGTCTACGCCGAGTGATAAACATTTCCAAACCGCGTCTTTATCACGCCCCGTCCGAATCATCGTCTGAAGAATCATCCCTTTGGCGACGCTTGCTCGACCCATGCCGATTGCGCTATAGGAGTCGTCCTTATGAGTATAAACCAGCATACAATGTATAATCGGGATTCTCACCAAGGGAAGTTTCTGGCCTTGGTTGCCGAACGCGATAGAGAGGGCAGTCGTATCTGACAACAAAATTATATCAAGCTGTAACTTTGAAAAACAATTAATTTTAATTTGCATACCTGGAACACCAGGAAAGCGCTTCGCAGAATATACTATGAAGGGTTCCGTAAACGTCTGTGCAAGAACGGGCGAGACGTCGTTATGAACGCGTATAGCTCCAGCTTCGGGCGCGGGAGGTCTAGACAAGTTTGATCTAATTGAATACTGTATATGGTCTCGAAGATTTAAAACCTTACGCTCCAACATTCATAAGTCTCAGTCTTAGACGAAAAGTGCCTATATGAGGCAAGTCAGCATAATTAGAGTATGGAGCACAAGGGGGAGACTTACCTTCCGTCCTGACAGAAAGATCTTGGAACAAGAAAAAGATACCAGGCTTTCGGTGCTCATCCAACAGACGACATGCATTGGCAGACAGCGGACCGACAAGCGTACGTGTGTACGTATGGCGAGGTAGAGGCGGTATTGAAGAAGTAGAAGAGGCCTGTGTTTGGTTTGATTGAGGATAGGATGCTAAATTAGACTGATAATATGGTGGAGGTGGCCCCTGAGGTTGTGTTTGAGAAAGACTCGAGGAGATGTAAGCTGAATTGTCGACTGCAGAATTATTGTCGTCTTGTCCATACCGTTCCGACCAAGAAGAGCTATCTTTGACGTCAGAATTGGCACCTCGGAGAGTAGGGTGAACTTGCGAAGAAGGAAATGCATCTATTTGTTGATAAGCCGTGTCTGTAGCCCAGGCCCGGTAAGGAAGAATCTCGGTTTCCTGTTCAGGTTGCCAGGGCTCTTGCCCACTGTTCAGATTGCTATTGCTTGTGCTCCGTGAAAGGGAAGAAATTGAGGGGAGGATAGGAGGCGGAAAGGTCGTGTTGCGATCGACAGCAGAGCTCTGCGGGGAATAGCCCCAGGTCGGCGTTTCAGGTGCAGCGGATCCGTATGTGGTGGATGTAGGGAAGTTTATGCCATCGGCCAGGGGAGGAAAATAGCCCGGACTATTATAATTTGTACCTTGAGAGGGAGTAGCCATCCCACCGGGCTGCTGAAAGCCATAAGAAAAGCATGGTCAGTATACTGCGTGTGACACTTTGTGATGGGATGCAAACCTGTTCTCCAGGCCTGTATTGAGATGGGGCAGGCGTGGGTTGTGATATTGGTGTCTGGTTACCTGACGCTGAGGTGCGTGGTTGAGGGGCTGATGTGCTTGTGCCTCGCCGCCTTGTTTTGGTAGAGTTGGGAGGTATATAGCGATCTGCAGAAGACGGATGAAGGACAAGGTTCATTTCATGTTTTCCATCCGTCGACCATAAATCGACGGTAACCAAGAAAAACGAGCAGTCCACGTCGCTGTATAATGGTATTTTAGCTTTAGAAATAGAGAGTGAGACGAGTATAATCCTCACTCTACGTCAACTATAGAATTATCGTCTCTTCTAACTATCATCTTCGCTACTGCTGCTGGCGCTAACGGTCTCCGATCCTATAAGATCGGTTCCACATTAGGGTATTTGAAAAAACCCCAAGATGTGGACGCACTTTATCACCGAATCCACACATTCGGGCTCGAAGAGGATGTTGAACTACTTCTAATGAATAGTGTCTGTATAGGCCCATCATAATATGGAAGACGGTTCTGAGGCTCAGATGACATTGTATGTATGGAATGGAACAGACCTTTGTCCTTGCCATTGGCCCCACTGTTCAGGGCCATCCTGGGGTACCTGGCGAAAGGCGGTGAGGGCGGTATTGACTTGCCTTGGGTTTGTCTGTTGAATCATTGGAATGTAGTGGGAGTAGTGGGATGTGAGATGACAGTTGGGTGTGTGCAAAGGATGTTATAAGAAAGTAATTCTTTTTCTTTCTCTTTTTCAAGGAAGAGTCGGTTCGAATCGGGGGGGTAGGAGCCGTTGTGTGGCTTGAGAATGAGAATTCACACGAGAGAGCTGCTAAGTAGAAAAAGAGGACTGGAAAGGTCAGTGAGTGGGTGGGCGAGAAGGGACCCGACAGAGTGGGATCACCCACACCACAGGGTTTCATATAAAAACACAGATCAGTCGTCTTCACGTCTGCACCCCCGTCTGTTCAAGCTCCGGTCGTTTATAAGGCTTTGCTCGATATCTTTCTTTATTTGCTGTCAACTATCTGACAAGGACAGAGGAGAGTATAGTAATGGGATGGTTAGAATACTGTAAATTAGCACAGCCACGGCATAACTGCCCAACCCCTCCCTCACCAAAGGTCGTTTCCACTTGCAGACCGTACTCCATTGACTCCAGCTCAAGCACCCATTACAACCGCGACAATCACCAGGTGGTTCTCCAACGCGACATCATCCTGCCCATCCGCTGCCAGTCAATACCAGTCTTTCGGGTGAACCAGTGTTTCGGCAACTATCGCTATCGCTATCGGTCATGTCAGTTACCTCGTGTGTTGGATATTAAATAAATCGCGTCCTGTGGCCAAAAAAAAACGCCATTTTTTGGCTTCAAGACGCGGTATTTGCAGTCTCTCATCAGTAGTATTGCCTTCAACGACACGCATTTCTTTATCTGAGCAACATCTTGTTATCAGATAAGATAAGATATTGATTGACCGTTCACGTGGCAGTGATTTAGGATCACCTCGTGGACGAAATATCTTCCCTTCAAGCCAAGTCCAGCTCTCCCTGGTGGAAATCATGACAGACCAAGTGGCTGCTAAAAAAATACTCAGTGAACTCAGCAAGCGTGAAGACTTGAAGAATAAAACTTGTAACGACTGCTCAAATCCGAACCCCCAATGGGCTTCTCTTAGGTGACCCTTTTCCACCTCATCACCCCCTGCTGGTCATGACTCTTTTTCTAAGCTTTGCAGTATTCCTCTGCTTACAATGTGCTGGTACACATCGTGGCTTTGGCGTACATATCAGGTCTGAATCATATTTTCCTTACAAGTCGCCAAGTTCTTACATCCGAACAGCTTTGTGCGGTCTGTGTCTATGGACACATGGCAAGATGAACAAGTCCGAAGGATGCAGGTGCTTGAGATTCACACAACCCAACTCAACTCGAATTCTAATCTCACTACAGCTCGGTGGCAACGCTCCATTCAGAGAATTCGTGAAATCATATTCCCCTGCAGACCAAGGCGGATACAAAGAAGGCCTCAGTCCCTCTGAAACCTATCATTGTTGGGCGGCGAGTCAATACCGTGAAAAGGTAATCTTTTTTTTTTCTCGCAAAATCCTGTGATTATCTCTTACCCTGTCGAGTAAGTTAGATGCAGATCTAGCTGGCAAGGCATGGTCGCCCTCTTCCCCTCCACCAGGAGTCGCCTTAAACAACAGATCTGCATCGCCAGCGGCCCGTCCTTCGTCTGCCCAAGGTCTTAGAAAGTCCCGTGCTTCCGCCCGTTCGGCCACGACCGGTTCCCTACGCAGCAATTCCCCATCACCATTCAGGAGTTCTCCTGCTGGCACGCCCAGTCTTCCGAATGATCAAAAGACCGCCAATGAATCCTATTTTGCAACACTAGGCAAGATGAACGAGACTCGATCCGTGGACCTTCCACCATCTCAAGGTGGCCGCTATACAGGATTCGGCTCTACCCCTACCCCATCCGCCTCAAATCACCCGTCGTACGGATTATCGTCCTCTGCTGCTCCTAGTTTCAACGACCTCCAACAAAACCCCCTCGGCGCGCTTAGCAAAGGATGGTCGTTGTTCTCAGCTGCCGTCGCTGGTGCGGGTAAAGTCGTCTCAGAGAATGTGATCCAGCCTGGAGTGGAGAAGGTTACAGATCCAGAATTCCAAGCGAGTGTCAGAGGCTACGTATCAGAGGCTCAACACAAAGCTGCAGTAGTAGGAGGCTCTGCTAATCAGTGGTCGAAGCAACAGTTCGGGGTTGACGTCGCTGAGAGCGTTGGAGGCATAGTTGGAACTGTAAAAGATAAAGTTATGGGTGGCCCACAACGCGCTGGATATGGCGCCCTTGCTACTGACAACGACACCGAAACATCAGGCCTTTACCAAGATGGCGACGATGATGATTCCTATTATAATCATAGTCATGATCAACAGCCAGGTTTTTCCTCCGTACAAACGTCCGCCGCTAATCCCACTTCGCTATCTTCGAGGGCCCCCGCCAAGAAAAGTGATTGGGATGATGATTGGAAAGACTTCTAGAGGCTTGTAATGTGTAGACGTTCTTCAGGGTTTTGTGTTACATAGCTATTTATTCTTATATGTTTCCACACTTTTATGTTCTGCGCTTGTCAAGAGGATCCCGAGGTATATGTTCCGGCCGCTTAATGATCGGAACTTAGGTTGCTCTTATCCGGCTTATTCCCGTGCAATACTCACTTGCTCTCCAATCGCGCATCACATTGAAGCGCGTGTGCCATAACCCTACTGCCTGAATATGCGACTTATACTGCAGAGGTGTCTGCGGAACGGCCTATTGGCTCCACGACGGTCGTACCATGCTTCCGTACTCCCCTCTCTCATATCTACCTCATCCCCAGAGTTTATCGCAAAGTCCAAAGCAATGGACGAGCTTGTCGCCGATGTGGAGGCTAAGATGGCCAAGTACCGTGGTGGTGGTGGTGCCAAAGCAGCGGAGCGAATGCGGGGCAAAGGAAAGAAGCTTCCTCGTGAAAGGTTCAAGAGATGCATTCCTTTCACTGCAGCGAACCCATTGAAACTCATCATTCTCTTTTGGCAGACTAGGGCTGCTTTTGGATCCTCACACACCGTTCTTGGAGCTTTCACCACTAGCTGCACATGAGGTATACCCGGAGGAAATACCTGGAGCGGGTATTATTACTGGTATCGGTCGTATTGCGGGAAGGGAATGCGTCGTTGTCGTCAATGACGCGACTGTGAAGGGCGGATCCTACTATCCTTTAACGGTGGGCTCTAAAACTCATGAAAAAGGTGTTGAGATTACTCAAGAATTCGCCTCAGGTGAAGAAACATCTCCGCGCGCAAGAAATTGCACGGGAACACGGTCTTCCCTGTGTATACGTCGGTACGCTTCTGTTTTATTTGCAAATTAGTATTTCTGACTACGTGAAAAACACGTATATAGTCGAGTCCGGGGGCGCTGCCCTACCCCACCAAGCTAATGTCTTTCCCGATAGAGAGCATTTCGGTCGTATATTCTATAATATGGTGCGCCCCCTCTGGGCCTTTGATTTGTTGAATCTGCTTAAAAATGGCAGGCACAAATGTCCGCACTCAGCATCCCCCAAGTAGCTGTGGTACACGGTATATCGGTCGCAGGTTGTTATTTTTCGTGAACTATTCTGTCTACCACCTCGTTTTAAATTATATCAACCAGGTGGCGCTTATGTCCCAGCTATGGCTGACGAGAACATCATTGTTCAGAATCAAGGCCGCATATTCCTAGCCGGCCCACCTCTAGTAAAAGCAGCGACAGGTGAAGAAGTCGACGAGGAGACTCTGGGTGGTGGCTTGATGCACTCAAGTGAGAGTGGCGTGACAGACCACTTGGCAAGAGATGATGAGCATGCCATTGCCATCGCCAGAGGCGTCGTCGGGGATCTTGGGGCTACTGGTAGTCAAGAAGTGTTCGTAAGTGGTCTTCAGCCTATCACCGATGTGGAACAGACAGCTAACCCACAATGCCCAGCCTCCTCAAAAATCGGAAAATCCTCTTTACCCCGCATCAGAACTGCACGGGATTGTTGGAACGGATGTACGCCAAGCATTTGACATGCGGGATGTAATTGCACGAATTGTAGATGGTAGCAAATTTAGAGAGTTTAAGAAAGAGTATGGAACGACTATGATCACTGTACGTATCGCCTTCTATTGCCTGTTCCCAGAATCAAAACTAACCCATGGTTCAGGGTTTCGCACACATTCATGGGTACCCGGTCGGTATCGTTGCTAACAATGGAATTCTTTTCTCCCCGTCGGCGTTGAAAGCTACCCATTTTATCGAACTCTGTTCCCAACGGCAAATACCTCTGTTATTCCTTGTTAACGTAACAGGTGATAAACCCGCGTGCGCGTGATAATATTACCGTACACTAACAAGATCTTAGGGTACATGGTTGGCTCTAAAGCCGAAAAGGGTGGTATAGCCAAGGATGGTCAGCTGTGCCGTTTACTCTTTTTCGCTCTTTTTTCTCTGCTAACGAGTGTCAGATCGCACAATACTTACGAACGTACAGAATGCTAAAGTTTCCGTCATGGGATCTGGACAGTTATCTCAGGTCATGACATCGGTCTCTAAGTGAGTCTAAATTAATCACCTGGTTCGTCATACTTAGCATTGTACTACCAGGGACCCTACACAGCACTCGTCTTTGAAGAACGAGATTGAGAGCCAATCAACAGCCCTTTACTCCACTGCCCGGTTATGGGACGATGGTATTATCAAACCTACGGACACTAGAGACGTTGTTGGTCTTGGACTTGCCCTCTCTGCACGCCAGCGTTGGTCAAACCGGGGTCGAACAATAGGGTCTACCACCTGGGACGGGGATAACAAAGGATTCGGGGTTTTCAGAATGTAGGGAAACAAAACGGTCCTCAGACAGTCCACAGCATTATTTTCAGACGAATAAAATATACATTTTATACATTTACATGAACAACGAATTCCTTTTCCCCTACTACATACATTCTTTCCAAATATCATCGCCGAAGTCAGGTAAGTCCCTATGTCTTGTGATACGAATCCCATCGCAGTCATCGTCTCTCTCGGAAGGTAGCACTTTAAACCAATGATGAGCGCTTTGCTCCCACATCATCCATGAAGTAGGATGTTCGAAAGCAATCTCGCGCAGAGCCTCGCCTCGCGCTACGCGGAGCTCTTTCAGCTTTGCTGATGGGGCACGACCATGATTAATCGCGTGCCACATTTGTTCGACAAAGCTTTCGCCAACTACTGGGCATGGACCCCTGGCACGAGAGCCGTAACTAGAAATTCCGAGGTTCAAGTTGAGCTGAAACCTACGCAGGAATGGAAAGGTAGAAAGAGTTTTGTAAACGTCAGAGTGATTTTCGTTTGCAGTGGGGTCGCTTGGTTCAAGAACTATTATTTCTGGCAGATTCATGTCGATAGACAACTCGCTGAGGTGGGTACATCTATCACAGATGCACCGCAATTCCTGAACAGATAATACAGGTCGCGTATTCTTGGGGTCGCGGCGCTCGAATTCGTGGAGCGCCAGCGAATGCAGAGACTTTCCATGGCAGGTGAATATAGTTTCCAGCTGGATTACTCGACACCACCCCACTATGCTGAGAGACGTGAGAGGAAAGCACGCCCTCAAGACGTCATCTATTGGACGATCACGGCTGTTCATCCTCAATGTGAGATGAGCAAGCGAAGTAAGCGAAGCGGCCATCTGCACAGGTAAATATCCAGAGTAATCAAGGTTTAGAAGCCTTGACAGATCATTCCCCTTCCAGTTAGTCTCTAAATCCTCCCCTTTAATTTTTAGGTACTGAGGCCCGCTAGGGATGCTATCGAAAGGAGTACAGTACTTGGAGGCACGCACCTCCCATTCCCGAGTTTCACGCTCCGACGTCCTAGGGTCACAAGTCAAGGTCAGCATAACAAACTGGAGATTTGGCGCAGACTTTGCAATACGCCGAAATGCGGGGAGGCGGAGGTCTTTAGGGCTCCGGCGTGTATGGTGAAGAGTTGCCTCAATTGACCACAATGCAGGTGAAGCAGCTAGGGCGAGCTCGATAGGATCATTATGTGGCGCAAACGCGGCAGAGCGGGTCCAATCCGAAATACTAAGACGAATTGTGGCGGGGTAACTATCTATGGCTCGGAGCAAAACGAGAGGGATGGCTTGGGGGCATGAGAAAGAGAGAGATTGAAGCTGACTAGTACGAGATACGAGTTGTGCAATTAGTTTCCATTCTGCTGCCATATCACGTCCTTTCTTCTCGTCTGACAGTCTACCAATGACTCGGGTTGATAGTGATTACTGACCATCTGCGCAGCCTTTCGATACGAATATGCCGAATAACACGTGGAATCGATGACCTGTACTCATCAGAGAACCAAGACTGTATCTCCTCCACCAAACTGGAAGACGAGATGTTCAGTGTGACACAACGGTAGAGTAAATGGCTAGCAATGCGGTAAAACCGACGGTCGGCGAGGATGATGGAATAAATTGTGGAATGGGAGTCTTCATAGACCTTCCAATGCATATTGAATATCGGTCAAAGAGTAAGGGAATTTGCGTACTACAGAAAATATTTCACCGAGTACATGTTCGTTTAGAAAGGGGACCATTGTTACGGAGGGGCTGCAGTTGCTTACATAACTTTACATACAATGCATTGATACTATGACGCGACCTGCTATAGAAAAGCTTGATATCCCGACTCGCGTGAAACTTCGTTCCTCACAGATTCTGACATCGCTTCCCCAAATTGTGTCAGAGCTCGTACAAAACTCTCTTGATGCAGGAGCTACCACTGTCGATATTGGAGTGAATTGTGAGGAATGGATGTGTTGGGTCAAAGATAACGGAAGCGGTATACAGAAACAAGGCTTAGTTCTGCTTGCAAGTGGAATAGAAGATGGCAGATATGGTATACATTACACTTCAAGGTTTTCAGCAATTAAAGGAACGATAACCTTCCCTCAGGAAGTTCGAAACCGTACGAACCTGACACACTCAATTCCCTTTCGACCTTTGGATTTCGTGGAGAGGGTACAGGACTTGACTGCTTTGTCACTTCGAATATGCTGACTGGTGTATGTTAGCTCTGGCCTCTGCAGCCGATCTCTCGTGCTTAGAAATATCATCACGTACTGCCAAATCTAGAGAGACGTGGTCCGTGATAACGAAGGTCACATCTTGTCTTTGACTTCTCCCGCAATATTTTACCATCGATCATCTTACAGGGAGGTAAAAATCTTTTTTCCGGTCCTGCGATTCGCTGGCGTAGGGAATCACCGGGTACTGTCGTTTGCATTCGCGATGCGTTCTACAATGTCGGTTTGCTAGCTTCACATCTGATCTTTGCTGACTGTAATACCGGTCTCAAGCTTCCCGTTCGCCGACGCTCTCATTTACCCCCTGCACGAACGTTTGAATTGGTCCGTCAAGAACTTGAAACTTATGCACTAATCTTTACGCACGTGACTTTTACGCTGGAAAATACATGCAACGATCCAGGCTCGTCCAAAGGCCATCTCCTTAGGATACCTAAAGTCTGTGCTATCAGCCCTGATATATCTTGGGATTGCTTCATGTGTTTTAGACCACATCTAGCTTGGCCTCTTTCCGCAACCTATACGGCCGCGCACTAACGGAGGTATGCTGCAACTTTCCGGTTAAGGGGTTGTTATCTTATTGATACACGTTAGCACGTAGAGCCAATTGACGTTCAATCAGGCAGCCTCAGGCTGGATGGCTTTATCAGCCTGAATGGAGCTCATTCCCGAGTTAGTGGCCTGTATAGATCATAAGGATTGTTTAGAGCCTTCAAAAAACCAGATTCAGCTACAGGTATAAACGATTCCCATTTGTAGAGCAATATATAATACAGCATTTCACAGCACAAAGATGTTGTTGTAGAAGTACTTTCCTCCGCTGTCAATTCTTTTCTCAGCCACCATGGATTCATCATCCCAGACCAAGTAAAATCACAGCGATCAATTGGTACCAGGGTCTCGTCTTCGCCTCGAAAGCGAAGGAAGACAAATTTACACGACGACTGCAGCTACGCAGAAGGGATAGAACCCGGCGAACCGCCGCTGGATGTGGAACACGACAAAAACATTGAAGTCCGACCTCTACCTCAGTTGGTCACTGTCAACGTCTGTATATATCTGAGCCTGGGCCACTGTCATAGCTGATAACATCCGTAGGCGGGAGACGAGGACACTACAGAGGTTGTTTGGAACGACCCCAACACGGGTCAATGCTTCACCGTGGACCTTCGAACTGGAAACTCACATGCTCAATTTGACTGTCTTCCCGATGATGACCATACTTTATCTAATCAAGAACGCCGGCGCACCATTCCCTGCAAAGACCCTATGCCTGCGAAACCAACAGATCTAGCGGCCCCAGAGTGGCTGAGGCAAGCACTCCAGGTGCGTAACCCAATAATACCTCCATAAGAATGATCAGCCTTACTGGACTAGGCGAACACCACGTACAGCACAGCCGAAAATTCTATACTGAAGGTAAAGCCTTCGTCGCTAAGGCCTCAACATGGCCACCCCTTCCAGGGTGCAACCCACAGCCATAGACTAGATCCGTCCCAGCAGTTCCATCCTGATCTCGGACTAGATAACCATCGACGTCGCTTCGAAAGACAAGACCTATACGGGGCAAAGGTTATCAGTCAAGTTGACAAAAAATTCATCGCCTGCCTCATTGACCACCAGCACAACAGAGACGAGGAGTTGCAGGATTGGTGTGGGCCCAATGTTGAGGATCGGAGACCTGTTCTAGTCTTGATCGATCAACATGCCGCTGATGAGAGAGTTCGCGTTGAGCGTCTTCTTAAGGATCTCTGCCTGGGATTTCTACGTAACAGAGAGAAACCAGAAATGATGGATGGAATCAAGCTGAGGGAGCTTTCGCCTCTGCGACCACTGCTCCTCACTATCCATGAAGCCCGAAAACTGAAGGAATCCGTTGAAGTTCAACAAGCATTTCACCATTGGGGTTTTGAGTTCAACTTCACCAACGAGCCCCTACCTCCAACGCCAACTTCTGGCGACGTTGATACGTCAAGCTACACTCAAGTTTTTGTAAGGAGCATCCCAGATATCGTGGGTGATAAAGTTCGTATCTCGCCCATCTATCTGATCCACCTCGTGAATTGATCATCAATGTAGCTCTTGCTTGGGGATGAGCTCCGCGACTTAACCAAAGGGTATCTGGGTAAGCTTGAAGTAGAGATGCCTTCGAATTTAAATCCGGTCCGCGCGGAGGAAACGGATGATATGATATGGTTGAAGGCTTTGCGTTGGTGCCCGCGAGAATTACTTGACTTGGTGAACTCCAAGGCATGTCGGGGTGAGCAGTTGAGACGTCGTTGGCGTCTTCCGCAGTGCTTAATGAAGCTTATAGGTGCCATCATGTTCAACGATACGCTTAGTCTGTCCCAATGCGAGGATCTTGTTGAAAAGTTGTCCGGGACTACGTTCCCTTTTCAATGCGCTCATGGACGGTATGTGCACAGCACAAGTAGTGTTCTTGTTCGATTGCTCATACAATTTCCAGACCTTCTTTAGTTCCACTGACAAGCATAGGGCGTTTCTCTAAGCGTAACAAGATAGCTGCGGTGGAGTGGTCGAGGCTAGAACAGAGTATATGACCGCTTATGTAGTGCAACAAATAAACTTGCGTTACCCCACTATGCCACGTGGCTCTGAGAGTCGCGTGACGTCAAGTCCTATGACATCACGGGGAGCAGCACCAGTATAAAGCCTGAGAAGAGCGGGTGAATTGTTTTACTCTCACTGCCCACATTATAAACATCAATTACTCTGCTTCAACACCAACTCACCTTTCTTCCATACTCTCACCATGACCAAACAAGTCACAAAAGTTGTCTACAAACCTACCGGCGACTCGGTCAATGAATACACATTAATCGTCAACCCAGAAGAGGTAAGTCCGATCCATGTTGGATAAGATCGATTGAAAGCTGACATGTTGTGTGACATTAGTACAAGAAGTGGAAAGAAGGAGGTGAACATCCTACAGTCGATCGCTCTTGATCGCCCATACTAATCTTTTTTTTTCAGACACGTAAATATCCAAATACCCAATCACGCGCATAACTCACGTCAATTTTTTTTTTTACAGTTCTATCCCGCTAATAGAGGTTGTAGATTGTAGGTTGCTCAACTTGTATCGTAGCCCTCGTCCTATACCGATCATTTTTCAGCTTTCACTATCTTTCACTCGAGTCAAGGCAGCCAAGGATTACTCGGCCAACCATCCAAACAACAGCTCTCCACCGACTTCGGTACAGAAGATGACACAGAAGTTGTGAAGATTATTTTGAAGAACGGTAAAGATCAGTCGAGCGATGCCATTGGTTCGTCCTTCCAAACATCGACGAACCTAGCGAGAGGACGCGGGTCTGTCGATGTGAATCGGGGTGGTCGGGGCATGTGATCATTGGGTTTTAGGATGCTCGAACGCACGATTAAACATTTGTACTCGTAGTAATATCAACATTTGAATGCCAGTACATCCTGCACCGCCTTGCTAACTTCTGGAGTTCAGAGTCGGTACGTCATTCAACACTCTCAAGGCGCTTGATGCCCGAGGATTGTCATCAGTACGGATCAAGGTCTTTGGCATCTAGACTGGCCTATTGAGATGCCCAGAACCAGTCCCGCAAGGAGGTGGTTGAAATCGGCCAGTATGATTCAGGGTGACAATGAGGGGCAGCTATAGAACGTAACAGACATGGGTACTCACGAGAGGAACCTATCGCTTCAGTAAAGCCTTTAAGTCGTTGCATCGTTGCGGGAAGTTTGGGAGTTCACAAAATAATGCATATTAAGACTAAGGTTAGAACCAGAGTAGTTGCTGAGGCCAACAGTTGGACCTGTATATCCCAGTATGTGGGAGCAGTGCCAGCACGGGTCGTAATTTGTGTGCTCATTCAAGCTATTTCAAGCTTTACACACAGTCAACGAATGAACCCATTCGGACAATTCTTCCCTATCGTGTGCGGGTGACCGGGTCACGACTAGAAACGAAGGCAAATCCATAGCAGAACCTCTCCCTCCCCTTGATATTAGTATACTTATTGATCCCGGTGTGTGGTCAATGATGCTCACAGAAGCTGCTCGTTCATATCTGCTAAAGTTTTTGGAGATTAAGAGGGCGGTGATTGATGCACGTGTCCTTCCATAACAAGAGGCAGCTCTCAGTGGCAGCGAAAGCATCGTATGTCATGAGAGCAGCCAATAGACAGAAGACCCGGTCGATGATGTGATTTATTTGTCGTCAGTTGAGAGCTCTTTGTTGGCCTCCTGATCGTCAGTCGCTGCCATCTGACGAAAATCATCATGACATGTGGAGATACACCAAGCAGCAGTCGCAGTGTGAGTAGCCTCTGCCAGGTCGTATTTTGCAGGGCAAATTCAGCATTTACGGCAAGCAGTGTTTTAAGGATTGCATACTTTGCGGCTGTAGTTCCAAGAGGAGCTAAGAAGTCGGTTGTGGAGTGATGTGAGTTGAGAGGAAGTCAACAATGTTTAAATAAAAAATGAGGCACAAACTGTCAGTCAGGCTATGTCAGGCAAAGACACTTGAACTCCACCTTCAAATTGTGGACTGTCAAAGAAGAAACTTGACTTGTCAGGATGAAATGTTTTGCAAAGGAACGGTGTGTTGTAGATTGTAATGTAATGAGGTGTAAGTATACTGGGGAACGCTTTAAGCGAATGTTCTAATTTTAGGTAACCCGGAACCGCCACAATCTAAACTTTGTTTATACATAGTTTTCTCACAACAGCATCATTTATTATTATTTTTATTTGGCATGGCAGATGTTTGATCCCTGGTCGGTCTTACCCTCAACGAAACCACAGCATTGCTTTGCATGAACATGTACTCAAATTTCATGCTCTCTGTTGAACCATCAGCTGACCATTTACTAAACATAGCTCAGGTTATGTAGTTTCTTCGTCTGTCGGGTTTTCCGCCCGTGCAGAAATTGTGGAGCCCGTCAAATGAAAGAAGTAGAAATCGTCGTATTTTTGATCGATCGATCACTCACCTAGGATAACCAACCTCAATATATCGAAACCGTAATTCGCCCTCAAGCTGCCTTGACTGCACCGCATGGTTTCGTCCTAGATACTCCACTTGTTTCTGCTTCTGCAGGACAGCGTGGAAAGGCAGTGACGGAATTTGACGAAAACCTATGTAAAAACTTTCTCTAGATCCCCGTAACTGTGCCGAAAAGGTAAACATCTTGGGGAAGTTTGGGCGTTATGATTGAAGGTGTAAGCACTAGCCAACCCAGCTCTTTCACAGATGCCTGGCAATTCCTTTTTGCGTTGCGCACCAGGAACATTGTGCACCTTGTTCACGATCAGCCTCGTTTCATTCTTTCCACACAGCTAGCCCACAGATGATCTATTGGTTGTACACCAGTCAACTTGTAGAACACATGATCTAGCACTACCAGGAGGGTTCCTACAAATGATATCATTCTTAGATTCAACTTAGAATGATAAGAAATGTCGATAACGAGCTCTGCATGGTATTGAGGAAACGCCGAAATCAAATTTACATGTGTAAAGGCCTTCCCATAGTTCAGGCCGTGTCAGTCGATTCTGATAATTCTATGCTTGAAGGTACATGAAAAGTGTACGACAGTACGAATGTCAATTTCTAAAAGTGGTTTTGAAATGTCCTGAACAAATCTATACTGAATCTCGGGAGATCCTTAATCAGAAGGTGACGTAGCAGAAGCCACCTTAAACCCATGGATTCTCTATCTTCATGAGAAAAGTATGGCAACTTTTGTAAACCAATTCATTCATCAAGGGCAGCAAGGCAGTGAATTGATGATCGTGGTTATGAGGTTTACGGAGATCACGCGTGACAGCATTTTGACAAGACTTCTGATGTCCCCCCTTTGCTTAGCCCTATACAACCGCGGCTTACTCGTGAAAGCGTCCGTTGTATCATTCATTTCGTTCGACGTTCTCAATGACGACAATGATCTATATTTTCTCAAAGCTCCACCTCGCGGGAATGCATCTAGAATTCCTTTCGAAGGCAAAATCAGTAAATGGTGGACGCAAATGGTATAAAAACCTAGCCTGAATGTCCTGGTTCGATACTCGAACACACTCGTTCAAGCCTTACTAGTCATGCAATTCAAGCTCATCTCCACCATTGCCCTCGCTACTCTTGCGGCTGCCACACCTGCTCGTCGCAATGACAAGCCAGCCAGCGAATGCAACACTGAGTCCCTCCAGTGCTGCAACTCAGTTCAGACGGCTGGCAGCGAACCCGCTGCTGGAATCCTCAAGCTGTTGGGTGTCGTCGTTCAGGACCTCAATGTCCTTGTCGGTGTTACCTGTGTCCCCCTCGTCCTTGGAGGTACCTCCTGGTGAGATATTTGACATCTGTGCTCAGCCTGTAATACGATACTGATATGCTGCACAGCGATGCTCAACCTGTTTGCTGCGAGAATAACTCTTTCCGTAAGAATTTGATTTTGACTTTCAAAATCAATAAAATTACCTTTCGTCTGGCTAACTTGTTGATCAGATGGTCTTATCTCTATCGGATGCACCCCCATCAACGTGAACTTGTAGTCAAGAAACTTACTCCTCTTGGGAGATTTCACAAAGCGGACTTTTGGAATACCTTGTTATGTAGTTCGAGTTATGAATTGAACAATGGATATCTTTTTGAGTCGTGGTTATTTGGGCACGCAATTTTTTCCTGAAACCAATGGGTATGTGTAGGTCCCATCGACGATGCCTGAGTCTTGACTAAGACAGGAACCTTTGAGAACAATGAGTGTGGCGCTAATATATCCTGTTTCGACAAATCGACTTTGCCGCTATCGGCAGCCTCAACAACACGTGATGGAAAGTCGACCTTTAGGCCTTCTCGTTTTGCATATACGTATATTTTTCTGTTAGTTGGCCTATATTAGTAATTACGATAATTGTATGCGGAACAACTCATATTCCATGTAGATGCGCAAACCAGGCGCTGTTCTAATCTGGGCCAGCTGTTTCCGCCCACTCCTTGCTCCCCATCTGTACTAAGCGTGAACAAGCACGGGCAAAAGCAAACACCTCTTCCTCCCCAGTAAACATGGAACTAGTACCGATGTCATCCCCAGAAAGTCCCTTGATGGTGGTTCGGTCATCGGCCAAAGAGGCGGAACTCGGAAGACTCACTAGGTCGTCCATTACAGTGCGCATGTGATCGGAAGCTGGCTTGGAGCCAGCTGACAAGTCTTCATCAGAGAATACTTTGAATACGGGTACCTCTGAAGTTACAAAAAGCTTGGTCTAGTGAAGTCTATGAGCTCGTTAACATGGGAGTATGTGATACTCAAACCTACTTTGCTCTCATAACAAGCTAGAATTCAAAGAAAAGCTGAGTTCGAGTTTACCACGCGCGCAAAAAAATCACAAACCATCGATGAAGGTGATAAATCTTCGAGCCTATGAGGCTCAGTACAATGCTTCTGTGGAAATGACACAGCACTTACCATGTCTTTGCTGTCCATGCCCATCTTTGGTATATCCAGCACAAACACCGTGTTGAAGCTGTTAGTTACTTCTATATAGTCTGCCGCACTGAGGGGCTGTCCGCACAAATCATGGAAACGGAATTTCGCAATCTTGCTCGTACTTTCTGGAACAATAATGGTGCGCCCCCAGGTATGCAGAACACGGTTATGGATTGGTGGATCGGATGGATCTACGCTTGCGAACGAGTTGAACACTTTGTCAATTTCCAAGTTGTTCTCAGGTGTGATAGGATCATAGTAAACATGTGAAAGTGCCCGGGGAATCCGCCGGTAGTCTAAAGCGAATTTCAATGATATGGTAAGCCTCAAAATCTTGTTCAGTCCTACCGGTTCCAGAGTCGAGGTCGGTAACTTCGAGTTGCGATTTGAGCAGTTCGATTGCCGGAATAAAGCTGGACCGTTGAATCCCGTTCTTATATAAGTCATCTGGATGTCGACTGAGGCTGCATTAGCCCCAAATTCACATGGATACGCCTGGTGTTACTTACTTTGATGTCAGGACGCATACGACACCGAAGTTTAACATGCATTCAAGTAGCCGGCGAAGAATCATGGCGTCTGCAATGTCTGTAACCTTTCAACGTATTAAACATACGGGTTTTGCTTGAATAATGAGGGCCACGGCACCTGGAACTCGTCAAAACACAACACAGAAGCATCCTTTGCTAAATCCCTCGCAACGGGTAATATTGGGTCCCCACCATTAGAGCCCATA